>JAAFCE010005724.1:20751667-20778732 GCA_013389805.1 Trigoniulus corallinus | reverse complement strand
CCAACCACCCAAGTTGGTATTGACGTGGGTGTGCGCTGCTTAACTTCTGTGATCTAACGGGAACTGGTGTGTCCAACGCAACTTGGCCGCATTTACTGTATATAACAAAAATCCATGCTAAAAAAAAACCAGTTTTTAAAAATCTTGTAAACCGAAACATAGCCAATCTCCTAAAACACAAAATAATATAAAAATTGCCAAAACTACATAACAATGGTTTAATTTACTTTAAAGAATAACCAGAGGTGCAGTTTAAAATGTCCAGCGGCATTTTAGAGGGAAAAAATTATAGGAGTCTAAAGGCACCTACACACCATCAGTTTGGTGTGTGCACACCAAACTGACGTGTGTGTGTGAAAAAAGTTTTTGCTCACACCAAAAATTTTAACTGACGGTGTGAAGAAATTTTATCACATCGGTGTGTCTGGTCAGTCCGAACTGAGCGTGTGTGTGGGGTTGCTCACACCAGTTGTTCACTTTTTTTGTTATGCGCATGCCCAAACATGGATAAACGTCATCATTAAAAAAATTGCACCATGGTAACGGTAGAATTACTGGTTGATGCGGACAATCAAATGACGTCACATGACGTTTCACGAAAAGGAACTTAAGTACGTGACACACCAAACTGATCGTGTGTGGGCAATTCAGTCCTTCACACCAAACTGAACACATCGATGTGCACACACCAAACTGATCGTGTGTGTCGGCCTTAAATAAAGTATTCTATTTTTTGTTTTTTAAATATGAATTCTCAATGAAAACGGAAAAGATCCTTTATTTTAAAAATAGTAATACGGAAAATGTAGTTTGTAGAAGAATGTTAACTATATATTTATTGTATATAGTAGAGAAAGAGAGAGAGAGAGAAAGAAAGATGCAGCTGAAGTCAAAATATTCATTTCAGGCTCCCGAAATGTATTTTTCTTCCATTATTATTCGACGTACGTGACGTCACACGAGTTGGCACGAACGGCATGTTTGTGACGTCATCTTTCCTGGTCGCGACATTACACGCCCATGACGAGTTGCTGGAAGTGAGCAACAGATGGTGCACTAACGAAATGATGAAAGGGTCATTCGAAAAAACAAACCCCTCAACAAAAGTTGAGTGCATATATTGGAAATGATTGTTGACGTATTTGACAGGCGACACTTAATATAGTTTTAAGTTGTTGTTGTTGTTTACTGTTGTTGGTCAATGTCAGTTTTGACGCTGTTATTAGTCATTATCTTCATCCTCTAAGATTCCAAGATTTCGAGCGACAATTTTACACTTGGCAGTCACTTCTTCCTGGACCAGATTGAAAGACATGGCTATGATTGCCAGACCCATAATTAAGTAAATACAGCATATGATGAGCTTGGCCTGACCAGTTTCGGAATTAGCGTCCAATAGAGAAGTACCCGGGACAAGGTCTCCAAATCCTATGGTGGTCAAAGTTATAAAACAGAAGTAGGCTCCATTTAGAAACGTCCACCCCTCCCATAAGGAAAATATGGTTGCACCCATGCAGATATAACAGCACACGAAGGCTAGCACTAATCTGATGGGAACGCTAGTGTCTGCAGGTCCCATGTGAGGAACCCTCTCGATACTGACCATCTCACTGTCCTGAACGTGATCGGGTACTATGTCTTCGCACCGATCATTGTGGCATACTTTCTTGGCGCTCATAGGCGACGCTGTCAGCTTCTGAGTCATTGACAAGACACCGCCGGAAGTGGTGGTTGTGGTGGTGGTGACACTGGACGGTGACAGACTTTTTGGAGGTGACTGATTAGCCCCGTGTAACTTAGTAGCGGAGGTCGTTGACTCAGTTTCCGATCCTTCGTTGATGATATCGATGGATGCTAAAGCTGCGTGTTTCTGGCTTGTCAGGGCGACGGAAGGAGTCCCCGATTGTACGACAGTAGGCAGGCTTTTTGTACCGGACACTTGTACGTGGGCCACATATTTGACAGAGCCATCGTAGTGAATCATTCTCTGAGGTTTGTATTTTCGCTTGTCTTCACACAAGACGCAGCATACTTTGTTGTAAGTGAACTTGAAGGCGTGGGCAAGCAGATCGCCAATGTTTGTCAAGCATAGAAGCATTAAGGGCACTCCCAATATAGCGTACAATATGGTCACCACTTTGCCGGCCCATGTCTTTGGTGCTATGTTGCCGTATCCTGAAAAAGGCAAATGATATTCCATTAAGAAAGACATGGAAATGAGGAGAAACGGAACATGGCAAGTTTTTACGCGCAACCAGCTCAATTTTGGGGGATGTGTTAGAGGCTGTCGTTTAAGGTTTCAAGGAGGAGCCAACCTGGGGTTCAAATCAATGTGGACATGGGACAGGTTGTATGGTTGGATATGCGACTCCGTTGGAGTTGGAAGTTGTTTACGGGGATGAACCTGCGAAGTAGGCCAGGATCAAGCCTGCACACTGTGACCTCGGTAGTCTAGCACTCTACCCTGTAGGAGAAATCTCTGTGTGTGTGTGTGTGTCATTTTCTTGCAAACTTAGAACATTCACACCCAAATTCCTTATTTACTACTTCCTGTTCGTTAGACAGGAAGTGAGGTCCTTTGGACAAACGCATGGGACATGTCAATCCGTCGTTGGTTGAACCCTTAAGTCTTAAGAACTTTAACAATGCTCTTGAGCACCATTGTTAATGTTTTTCTGGGACACCTTTAAGCCCTTGGATGGTTCATCACACAGGGCATCATCGTCATCATCATACCCTTAACCCGCTTGTGGCTGGGTCGGGTCTGCCGGTTCTAGCCCTCCACTCTCGCCTATCTCCTACCACGTCCACCCCACACACTACCATATCCTTATGTACAACCTGCACCTACGTCTTCTTCGGTCTCCCCCTGCCCCGGGTGCTTCCAACCACCTGCATTCCTGTAATGGACCTAACGAGCTCATCCCTCTTCTCAACACGTGTCCATAACACCTCGACCTACTCTCCTTAATTTTTTTCCGCGATGTCCCCCATCCCCCAAGCTACCTCTAAAATACTCACTCCTAATTCTATCAGCCTTCGACACGCCACTCATTTACCGCAGCATTCACATCTCGGCTACTTGCATTCTAGAGACGTGGCTCTTCCTCACTGCCCAACATTCTGATGCATATAGCATACTGGGCCTAACCACTGCCCTGTAAGTTCATCACGCAGGGCAGAGGAAGAAAAACGCACACCTTCACGTGACAGAACAGAAGGAGGCAACAGCGAGGATATAGGTTATAGGTAGTAGGCGGGGTGGATGAAGGCCAAAGCAAACGTTGGAGCAGGTTATCCAGGAAGGGTAGGGATATGGTAGGGTGTTGACTGGGCATAATATTAGGGGAGAACCACAGCTGGTAGACCCGACCCTGCCATAGACGAGATGAGAGGGAGGAGTATGATTATAATGAGTTATTAGGCGAGTGCAGACGTGTGTACAGACCTCTGTTAATCGAATTTGTTGTCGGCTGGCCCCGACTCCCATCCCCCTTCCCGAATAATGACGTCATCCGACATAAGGTTTGTCGGCAGTGTGACAGGAGTGTGTTTTAAGAGCTCTAATTAACTGATGCCAGCGTCAAACAGTCATAACTAAGAAAAATATACGCCATCAAATCGTAAATCAATATTCATTTCAGAGAAATACATGTATGTATAAGATATTGGTATTTTTATTTGAAATGAGAAATTCAATAAGCGTGATCAAGACGCGCGAAATGTCTCTTACTGTAGAGTACATAAGGCCTTTAGCTTTGATAATTTATTTGGATGATGGGGGTGAGGGGGGCGGGCGGACGACGGAGTGAAAAAGTTGCAGGAGTTAAATTACCTAGGATCCGTGTTCCAGAGGAGTGGAGAACTAGATTCCGATTTGACTCGTATAGAATCAATGTGTGGTGAATTGAGTCATGGTGTGATCGGAGAGTCCCAGTAAAGTTAATGGAGAAATTCCACAGGACAGTGGTTAGGGCGGCTATACCGGTACTGTATGGATCAGTGTTGGGAAGTTCGAAAGATAAATGGCACTAGATTGAGGGTAGCTGAACTGCGACTGTCGAGATACATGAGTAGGGTGTCGAGAGAAGACAGAATTAGGAATGAGTATGTGTGTTAGTATGTGACCGCAATTGGTAGCGTGCTCGATTTACTGAGCCAGTGGTTTTAGGTTCGATACTGGATCGAGGTGGGTTGACTTTTTCGGGTAATAGAGAAGCTCCGAGTGCGCCTTCTTTCGGATGAGAAGTCAAACCAAGGTCCCGTGCGGTGCACGATGTCTTTTGCACATAAAAAAAGCTCTCTCTCTCTCATGAAATGGGAAGAGGAGGCAAAATTCCCAGGTGTAGGAGCTCACCTCCTGGCATTGGTGGTAGTGGCTTACCGAGGGTATCCTGCACCCGGGGACAAAAACCGAAATCTGTGCCCTCTGGCACCCGCTAAACTTAATGTGAATTAATATTTTGCGGATTTTTGCGCCCTTTGTCTTCTGCTTCCGGGGACATCTATCCCCCTCCGCCCATCCCTCGGTACGCCACTGATTGGTGGAGTGCCCCAACGAACAGTAGACCGGCGATCAAAAAGCGTATTGTTTGCAGCTTTGGACGGCAGCCGGCGGCGGAAAAACACCGTCCAATAGATCATTCCTGTGTCCATTCAGAGAGACAAGATGGGTAACCGACCCTGTCATTGGCGGGAAAAGGGCTAGGAGTTGCTATATGTACTACTAGTAGTTTGGGGGTAGGGGACATCGCGGAAAAAGATGAGGGAGAATAGATTGAGGTGGTATTGGGCAGGTGATAATAAGAAGGGAGGAGGAGCTGGTTAAGTCGAGACTCAAATAATGTAATTTTTCTTTGCTGACCAAAGGAAAGCTCCCCTTTTCTCTCTTCAACAGGGTAATGGGGAGAGGTGCACTTGATGTTTCTATCCTGCGACTTGGGATCACCTGGGAATTTTACCACGGATCTACAGGTGTATTTCATTGTCCAATGTCGAAAGAGTTATTTGACGTGCAGTGGTGACATTATATACACAACACCACCGGCGGGACCATGGCGTCACCTCCCATCCAGGAGAGGGAATCCGCACTCGGGGCTTCTCTCCTGCCCCTTTGTTTGATCCTTGGTCAGTGTCGAACTTGCATCCATCACCATCACAAAGTTAAGCACGTTATCACTGAGAGTAGCCATCTACTTTAAGTGTCCTATCGCAGGATTATGCCTCCCCTGTTCCCCTATTGGAGTGGATGGGTGACTCATATAGTACACCTACTGCTTTTACTGTTCATCTCTTAGGCGTGTAGGGAGCGACGAATTGCGTTGGACACACCAGTTCTCGTCTGATCACTGAGGTTAAGCAGCGCAACCCCAGCAAGTACTGACATAGGTGGCCGCTTGGGAAAACTGGGTACCGCTAATACCCAAAAATCGTCGCATATGTGTAGTGTCTGTGCAGTCTCTGCATAAGAACTATGCTGTTGACGGGGCTCTAATGACCTTGTAGTTGAAGGGTCCTAAAACACCAACAAACGAAAATTGGGCGTGTATATATCTATAAACCCGCATCAGTGGTGCACAGATAGCGTGCGCTGCTACTGCCCCGTGCGGTGTATACAATGTCAGTTGCACATAAAATTCCCAGGATAGGAGCTCGCACCACCCTCTGGCGTCGGTGGAGTGTCCCAACAACGATAAATAAGCATAGGGGGGTTGCAGTGAAGTTCGGCAGGCAGCTGCGTTAAAATATAGTCAAACAGATCGCCCATGTGGCCCCAGAGGTACAAAAATGGATACCCGACCCTGCCATAGGCGCCCTTCGGGTAGGAGCGAACTTACGTACTTTGAACTCAAGAGACAACAGAAGTCGACTTCAGAGGGTGAGTGAAGGGGTTATATTTAGTTTGAGGGGGGGACGAGGACGGGGTAGCGTTTGTTTCGCAGCAAGTAAACAGTAAACCTTGGCGTGTCAAAACTCACTTATCGTTGTCGTTGCTTTTATTTTAAACGAGAGGGGGAATGATATTTTACAGCCAAAATAAATTACAACGAGCTCCTGATTTGCATCCACCCACGCACGCCATGGGTAATGGTGAAGAATAGATAGATGTTAGTGGCGAACCAATGTGGCGGGCATGACAAGAAGGAGGACAGCAGAGGACAGGGGGAGTAAATGTACGTAGGAAAACAAAAACCTACTCTAGTAGGCGAGATATCGAATAGACAAAATGATGCAGCAGGGTATAAAGGGGGAAGGGGAAGACCTTAAAATAGGAAGGGTAAGGGCAAGGTAATTAATCCTTCATCCCCTCGATTTTTTTTCATTAAACATAAATAATTGATGGTGTTGAAAGACTATAAACTTGTCACTATGATATTATCTTCTTCTTTTTCTTCCTCCCCCCTGTCCTCGCCCCCTGTTAGTTACCGCTTTTAAAATAGCAGTGTTTCATGACGTTTATGATCAGCCCTTTCTGTTTTGTAGTTGTACAAATAAAATTGATATCATGCAGTGCTTTATAACGTTTATAGCAGCATACGGGGGTCTCCTTCTCTCCTCTGTCGATCCCTCCCCTCACCCCTTTCTTCTCACTGTCCTACGACTAGTTGAGAGGTGATCGTGTGACCCGTGGTTCACGTGTTTCATCATCATCATCATCTCTTCAGAATTCGAAAGTTAGTGGACATGAATAACAGTCCATTTGAGCGTGTCAATAAAATATATGGTTTTCAGAAAATGGTAGGTATAATTATAGATTTGAACGTTGAAGGGAAGGGAAGGGTAGGAGGGGGCAGGAAGCGAAAAGGGAATCACTGTTATTTTGAAATCTATACAGGAGGTAGGAAGCCCCTCTGCCCCCCCTCCTCCCAATGACCCTTAAAGATGTTATGTTTTTTTATACAGTTGTTGAAGTACAGTAATTTGTCCATCATGTAACTCGACAAGCAATTGCTCCGTCCAGTATGCCTGGAATTGGGTTTCGTTCCGAGAAGAGAATGACGATGGAGATTAGAAAAGGGGTGAAGGGGGACGTTATAATCGTTGACCTTTGACTGCTAACAATTGATCTCTGTAGCTCCGCCATTACGCTTTTAGCCTCTTGAGCTTGTATTTGTGGGATCGCATTTCGTTTGATCGTTTTATATATTTAATTGCAGTTTTTCTACATTATTCCGCCTGTGGCAGGGTCAGGTCTACACGAGTTTTCGCTCTCCATTCCTTCCTATGCGAGGTTCCCGTCCCCTCCACATAGTAATGTGCGTGTCGCTGCCGTAAATGTCTAATTCTTTGGTCTATATAAAGTGACTAGATTTTCTAGAGGGCAAAGCGGGACGTGGGCTTTTGGTGACTACCCCCAAGTAGAGGTGGTGAGACATGCTTTACTGAAGAGCAAAGGACAAAACTTGGGACTTCGTATATACCTACTGTACCTTATAGCTTGAATGTTGTGTCCATCCAGCACAGGTAGCATCATTATCATCATTATACCCTTATCCCACCTGCGGCAGAGTCGGGTCTGCGGGTTCTAACCCTCCACACTGCCATAGCCTTACGGAGTATTCTTCTCATTACGTGTCCATACCATTTCAACCTATTTTCCCTGATTTTTTCGGTGATGTTCACCACTCCCAGACTACCTCTAATATACTCATTCCAAATTCTATCAGCTCTCGACACCTCACTCATGTACCGCAGCATTCCCATCTCAGCTACTTGCATTCTGTTGACGTGGCTCTTCCTCACTGCCCAGCACTCTGATCCATATAGCATAGCAGGCCTAACCAATACCCTGCAGAACTTCCCTTTCAACTTGATTGGGACCCTCCTAACACACAGGACTCCCCTTCCCTGTCTGCACTTCAACCATCCCCATTGATTCTACGGATCACAGGACGGGTCCAGCACAGGATGCCTGATGTTTTAATTTGAGTGAGACGATGATCAGTTGCCAACCTAGAAGGATCATTGTGTGGATGCTCTGTACACGTATTTTATTGACAAGTAAATGCTTCTGAGAAGTTGCCGACAAAGTGGGGCAAAACGGGCGTCCCGCCGGGACAAGAGAGGGACGGCGGGACATGAAGTCTGAAATCGGGATTGTCCCGCCTAAATCGGGACGTCTGGTCACCCTAGTCTATATACCTGAGAGTTCGTGCGGTGGCCCAAGGATAGAATGCCCGACTTTTTGAATCCCTGAATGAGGGTTCGATCCTGGCTGAGGTGAGCGGCTTCTTTCAGGTGAGAAGCCACTTCGCCTTTCGATGAAAAGTACGTGGTTCCGTGTGGTGTGCACCGATTCCATTAAAAGTTTTCTAAATACTGTACTGTAGATTTAGAGACTCCAATCACGGGGAAATGGGCCACATGGCACAATCAACCTTTAATAAGCCCAAGAATGGTAACACCTTGATGTAATGTATGTCACCACAGCCGGGGAAAGGGGGATTGGGTCTGACACGCGCGGATCCAGGATGAGGTATTTGGGGTTGCAACCCCCCTATGCACATATGAACTTATTCACATAATATATGCGAGCTTTAGCTCAACCCCCCCCCCCCTGTAATGGCTCAACCCGCCCGGCGAAAATCCTGGATCCGCCACTGGGGTCTGAACTGTGGGGCTCACCTGAACGTCAGCTGAATGCCTACTACATCACACCCCCAACTGAGGGCATATAGTCTAATTCCAAACATTTTAACTACTGCTGTACCCCCCCCTTTTTTTTTAAAAAATCTTTTACGCCTCTGCAGAGCACCTTACCAACCACGACGGTTTCTCGGCCTCTTCTTCCTCCCCCTCACCAATCAGGATCGAACTTGTAGTCATGATGTCATCATTTAAGGACCCTGCCAAAGCGGGCTGGGGTACTTCAAGTTGACCCCCTCCGCCATTAATGAAGTTATGGTTCCTCTTCAACTAGAAACTACTATAGTAACCCTTTTCCGCCTATGGCATAGTCTGGTACCCATTTTTGTCCCTCTGGGATACATGGTTGATCTGTTGGACAGTTTTTCACGCAGCCGGCTGCCGACCTATGCTGTAACTCCTATCTCTTATCGGCCTACTGTTCGTTGAAGCACTCCACCGACGCCGGAGTGGGGCGAGCTTTAACCTCGGAATTTTGCCTGACCCACCCATCTCGATTCAGTATCGAACCTGGAACCTATGACGCAGTAGTCGAGACCTCGGCACCACCCGGGCAAGTAAAGTTATGCTTCTTCTTGCCAATCAAAAAAACTCTCCTAGTCAGAAGTGAACCTGTATACATTTAAAAATCAGTAATGGCTTACGGGGTATGAGAAGAAAGAATTGGGGCTCCCTCTGGTTGCAGGGAATGGTATACACCATGGCTACGTATGAGAAGTAAAACCCAGTTCCCGTGTGCTGCATGATGGCATTTGGTCCCACCACCTTCTGGCGTCTGGTGGAGGTGGAGTGCCCCAACGACGACATAGCGGTTGCAGCTTTGGTCGACAACCGGCTGCGGAAAAACGCCGTCTAGTGTATCTCCCTTGTATCCATTCAGAGGGACAAGATGGGTACCCGACCCTACCATAGGCGGTAAAAGGGGTTAGCAGTTGCGTTTTGGGGGAAGTGTTTGATACTCATTTGGGCCATAAAGACTTGGAGGTAATAAATGTATTTTCTCGCTATTTGAAAATGCTTTTAATCGATTGACGGGATCCTGTTGACCACTACTAAATTACTCCCACGCAGGCGCATTCCGGCTCGTCGTATTTTCAATTTTCTTTCTTCGAATTCATGTTTTTGACCACTTCCAGCTTAGCAATAACATTCGAAAGTAATTTCCTGATGTAGTAATTTCATATTTACGCTTAAACGGAAAAAAAATGTAATATTTCGTGACTGGTCAAATTCAGTCTACATGCCCTAGACTGACCACTGACCCGATGAGTATAGACAGGTATTAGCATGGTTGCTAGTCCGACAGAATTCTTTGACAAGCAAGTGATACGATGCTTACCGCAGAGTCCATGGATTAGGAAACCTCTTTCACGCGAAATCTAAGCTGTCAACCCATTCCATGAAAGCAAGAAAAAAAGCAACTCCTAACCCTTATCCCGGCTATGGCAGGGTCGGGTACCCATCTTGTCCCTCTGAATGGACAGTGTTTTTCTGCAGCCGATTGCCGACCAAAGTTGCAACCTCTAAGCTTATTTACCCTGTCGTTCTACTGTTCGTTGGGGCACTCCACCGACCCCAGGGGATGGGCGAGCTCCTACACCTGGAAATGTTGCCTCATCTACCCGTTGTATAGACCTCGGTTTTACTTCTCACTCCAAGGAATGCACACTCGGGGCATCTCTCTTGCCCGAAAGAAGCCTTCCCACCTCGGTCTAGTATCGAACCTAGAAACACTGATGCAGTTACCGGGCACTCGCTGCCCACTGCGCCGCCGAGGCAGGGTAGCCTGTTCCATGAAAGAAGGACAAAAAAATTGTCCGAAATAAAATACCTTTTACGATAGGTATAGCGTTTGCTTTATAAGGTTATGTTTTGCAAGTTTGATTCTAGCACCGGTGGGCGACGGATTTTGCAGCCGCGCCCTGTGTCAGATTTCAAGTGAGAGCCTTAACGCACAGACGGTTTGCCGCTGCGGTTGGCGGGACGCAGTTTTGCAGTTTGTTCACGCGGTTTTTAGAATTAACACGTAAACAGCCATAAAATCACGCGGTTGTCGAGTTTTCCGCGTCCTATTGCGGTGGACGCGCAACCGCGCGGTTAGGCGGCAGGCAGTGCGTTGTCATCCATTCGTTGCAATGGAAATTGACCGCCGCGGCAAACCGCCCGTGCGTTGTTCACCTAATACATCCGAATGAGGAGTCAGGATGAATAACGCACGGGGTGAGCGGCTTTCAATTTGAATTACAATGAATGAATGACAACGCACTGCCTGCCGCTTAACCGCGCGGTTTTACGAGTGTCAACGTGTTAATTTCAAAAACCGCGAGGGCAAACCGCGTCCCACCAACCGCCGTGGCAAACCGCCCGTACGTTGTGGCTCTTACTGTCATCTGTTTTCAGAGGTTGGGTGCGTCGGTGGCACAGGAGGTAGCGTGCTCGACTTACTGCGCCAGTGGTTCCAGGTTCGATACTGGCGGGTTGGCTATTTTTCGGGCGAGAGAGAGAGATCCCGAGTGCGGTCCCGTGTGGTGTACGATGGCATTTGCACGTCAAATGCAACGAGTAGCTAAATAGGTATAGGAGTCGCAGCTTTGGTCGGCAGCCGGCTTTGGAAAAACATCGTCGAATAGATTACCCGGGTATCCGACCCTGTCATAGGCGGGAAAGGGGTTAGGAGTAGCGTTTTGTTTTCATAGGGCGGGGGCTCACAGTGGTAAGTTGGTAAGAGTTCGTTCCCCGTCGCCGCCGCCCCCTAGCGTCGGTAAATGGTGTTTATAGCCTTGAGACTGACATTAAATGGCTTAATAAACAAACACTGTTGTTTGGCGCTTGCGCATTTCTCGACATCAGGGTTCGTTTAAATGGAGTTGCAGTGATTGCACTTAACAGCCCGTCCGTTCAACTATTGACCAGTTCAATTATTGGTCAGTTTTCCTTCTCTTTCTGTCTCTCTCAAGAAGAATCTTAAGTGTAAAAGTGGGTCCATGTTTCTGTTTTTTGAGGGGTACAAGAAAGATAGGTGACTCTATAAAAACGCACATTTGGGATTTTTCTTATGACTCTTAAGCTGGGTTCACACTGCGCGCAACTGTTTCATGAGGAAAGACTCGCGCAGTGTAAACGGGAGCTCACCCCAAAATTTGCTGCGCGAGGCAGCCTCGTAGTGAGCCACCGCACTGTCGGTTTTTGGACGTGCATCAAAGGGTTTCGCCACTCCCACTTCACGTAGTGCTACTAAAGATACGTTTTGCATGCTTGCTTCGCGCAATGTTTCGCTGAATGTAAACAGGGAGCGCGAGACGGGCGAGATTGCCGCAACCCTGCCGAAACAGTTGCGGCGAGTATGTTGCGCACAGTGTAAACCCAGCTTTAGATCTGGTTTTGGCCCGCCTCGGTGGCGCAGAAGGTAGCACGTTTGATAACTCCGTCAGTAGTGCTAAGTTCGATACTGGACCGTGGTGGGTTGGCTTCTTTTGGACGAGAGAGGCCACGAGTGACCCTTCATTCGGATGAGAAGTAAAACCGAGGTCCCGTGTGGTGTACGATGGCATTTGCACGTAAAAGAGCCCTCTTTACTATGCAACGGGTGGATGAGGCAAAATTCCCAGGTGTAAAAGCTCGTCCCTGGCGTCGATGGAATGCCCCAACGAACAGTGGACTGACGACAAGTAAGCATAGGGGTTGCAGCTTTGCTCGGCAACCGGGTGTGGAAAAACACTGTCCAATATTCGCCCTTGTGTCCATTCGGAGGGACAAAATGGGTACCCGACTCTGCCATAGGCGGGAAAAGGGTTAGGAGTTGCTTTTTGCTCTCAGATCTGGTTTTAAGACATGAAAGAGGAGACTCACTACCAGAGGGCACGATCGTCAGCTAACAGAAATAGCACGATTTGTATATTTATTTTGATAGGCTCTTTTTTTTTTTTTACCCAAGAACCTTTCTCACCCCCTCCTCCCCTTGCCCATAAATTAAATTTTGTCTAACGGTTTGGCGCCATGTCAACCCTCCCCCTTCTGTTCCTCTAACGGGGCAACACAGTACGTGGGTGTGGCACGTACCTCCAACTCAAAGGGAATAGAAATTTTTCTTGGCAGCAGATGGGTAGTTTACGTTCACCTTCTCCCCCTCCCTCAATCAGCCCTCTCCCACCGTTTCTTCAGTCGCAATGTGTGTAGAGTGGCACCCTTCCTCAAGATTGGGCAAACAATAAACTTTCTTACCCACTTCTTCCAAAATTTCTTTAAAAAAAAACAATAATAATGGATACCGACTGTCATCACTCTGATTGATAACGCACACACTAGAAATTGAAGAGCAGAAATGCGGTATATTTGGGGGGGGTCTGGGGGGCATGAATTCGGGATTACTAAGCAGGATATTAGAAAGGAGGGGAAATTTCTTTTCCCCACGCCACGGGAAGGGAGAAGAGCGAGATATGCTACACCTGGAAATTGTTGCTCATCTACGCGCATATCTTACTCCATGTTGAAAGCATTTTCATAACCCGCAGAGGTAGCGTGCTGGACAACTGCGCCAGTGGTTCCAGGTTCGATACTGGCTTCTTTCGGGTGAGATAAGGAAATAGAGATAGAGCGGTCCCTCAGTGTGCCTTTCGTCGGATGGGAAGGAAAGTTGTGGTCTCGTATGATGTGTGCGATGTAACCTGCTCGTTCGGTAAAATTTCCAGGTGTAGGACCTCTCCCCCTAGCGTCGGTGGAAGAAAAATGTCACAACGACAATAAATAAGCATAAGGGTTGCAGCATTAGGTTGGCAGCCGGTTGGGTAAAACTTGGGGAGCAGTGAGAGGTAGGAGAAGCAGTAAGGGTAGCAAAGGTTCTGTTGAGTGCAGGTATTGTGCGGCGGGACACTGGCTTTACTTCCTATTCGAATCGTAAATCATACCCAGGGCTTCAATGTTGGTCGACGGAAGCCACCTACTGTATATACATTTTGACCGGAATCGAACCTCGAACTATGAGCCATCCTAGTAGACAAAATGTTCATCTTTAAATTTCATCTTCTACAGTTTTCTGTACCCCTTTGATGTGCGAGAGGTACTGTATGTCGGACATCCAGGATTCATAGATGGTTAAGGTATTGGAGGAAAGGGTGAGGGGGAGGAAACACACAGTACAAGGTGATGTTAGTAGTAGAATTTGGAAGTAAGTGTGTCCTCTACCTTCCCCTCCTTTCCACTGCCTTGACCACGCGTGGGCATCTTGCGATACAAACCAGTAATCATTTCGGACTGTGAATGATTCTGCCTGTCCATTTGCAACACGTTTAAATGGGCCTATTGAAAATATTGCGCATGTGTGTTTGAGACTTTTTTTTTTAATTTTAGCTCTGTAAGAGGGTAACTGTCACTACAGCACATCCCTGAGTTGTGGTTGGTGCGGCCAAGTTGCGTTGGACACACCAGTTCCCGTTAGATCACTGAAGTTAAGCAGCGCACACCCACGTCAACACCAACTTGGGTGGTTGGTAAAGAACGTTGGGTGCTGCAAATTAACCCTCTTTCTCCTCCTTTCACCTACCTCCTCATCTCCCGTGGGCAGCCTCCTAAGGGGTTGACCTGTTATGGCTGCCTGGCTTACACCCCAACCCATAAACTAATCAAAGATGGCTGGATAAACAACTTGCGGAAATCCTTCCACTGTTCTGCTTTTTAACATGCCTTTGGTGACATTGCTCTTCACCATGGTGGGACTCGAGCTTGGGTCATGCGCACATGCTGCGATTGTTTTATCATCTGCTGTACTGATCATGTGGGAATCCCGCCTCGGTGGCGCAGTGGGTAGCGTGTTCGGTAACTGCGTCAGTGGTTCTAGGTTCAATACCTGGACCGAGGTGGGTTGGTTTCTTTCGGACGACAGAGAGGCCCCGAGTGCGCATTCCTTCGGATGCGAACCGCAACCAAGGTCCCTGATGGTGTATGATGGCATTTTCGCGGAAATGAACCTTGTCTACTATGCAACGAGTAAATGAAGCAAAATTCCCAGGTGTAGGAGCTCGCCTGCTTGGTGTCGGTGGAGTGCCCCAACGGACAGTAGACTGATGACGCCCGGTGGCGAGCTGCAACACCTGAACTACACTTTCCATGGTAGAGAACCCTCTCTACTATGTAACGGGTGGATGACGCAAAATTCCCAGGTGTAGGAGCTAGCCCCCCTCTCTCCTGGTGTCTAGTGTCGGTGGAGTGCCCCAACAAACTATAGACCGAAGAAAAATAAGCATAGAGGTTGCAGCTTTGGTCGGCAACCGGCTGCGGAAAACGCTGTCCAATAGATGATCCTTGTGTACATTCAGAGGGGGACGATGGGTACCCGACCATCTGTTATAGGCGGGAAAAGGATTAGGAGTTGCTTTTGTACTGTACTTATCATGTGGGAAATTGCACTCGCCCACGCAGGCACCTTAAAGAGTGAACTTTTAATAGTGCCTATAAACGCTAGAGCTAGTAATTTTAGATAGGATAATTCCGGCAGGTGGCGCTTTTTGGGGCTGTACCTTGACAATATTACTCCTATTTGTGCATACTAATATTGTAGAAGTGGGAGTGGAGAGCAGACGCCATTAGTGTTGGTTTTTGAGGATGTCTGTTGAATTTGAAACGACGAAGACGATGATGATGATGACGACGACGATAAAATAGGAGGATGCGGAGGAATTGCCTTACCAGGTTTGATGTCACCATGCAGCAGCATCTGGCATCTTCCTCCTCCACCTTCTTCACTTCCTTCAGTGTTCCCAAATATGAATCTCCACATCAAGCACAAGAATTATGATGGGCGTGGAAACTTCATATATCGAAAACGTATTTTTCTGACAATATATTGATTCATCTATCGTCTTTACTCCCTCCCCCCGCACCCCTTCCTCCCCCCTCTTCCCGGCGTCACTCTCCTGTAACTCCCTCCTTATTCACCCTGTCTCTTCCATTGCTGTCCCTGTCTTCGCCCACGCGTCTCCTTCTCTATTTCTTTCAATATACTGTACCAGCATCTCAGCCATGTGACTAGAGTGATTGTTTTGCAAGTTGATATGCAACAGTTCGATTCCAGCCCTCCCCCCCGTCAACACCGTTAGTTCCGCTTTCGATGAAAGAGAGGATCTCAGGACACGGTCAATTTGATGTATTAGAACTGCTCTCGAGGTATTTTTAGAGCAGGCATGACAAACTTGGGGCACCCCGAAGGCCACATCCGTGGCATATGCGTTGTTATGAGGGCCACACTGTCCATGGCGCCCACTTGCAACTTCGCCCGGGGGCTACTGTACCCTTCTCACTACATCTCTAAGTGGCAGGCCGCAATGTACACTACATGGCTGCAACACTTGGCTTCAAGTCTGCATGCGGTCCGCGGGTCACCATTTTGACACCCCTGTTTTATAGAGTTGTCATATATATATATGTCATTTGTGAGGGTTCGATTCCGTGCTCAATAATAATAATAATTATTCTTGAGTAATGCTATGGGGAAATAGATTCTGATGTGACCCATAGAATTAATGCAGGGTGGCTGAAATGGAGGCAGGCAAGTGGGGTCCTGTGTGACCGCCGGGTCCCAATAAAGTTGAAGGGTAAGGTCTACAGAACCGTCGTTAGGCCAGCTATGCTGTATGGGTCAGAGTGTTGGGCAGTTAGGAAGAACCATGAACGGCAAATGCAAGTGGCCGAGATGCGAATGCTGCGCTACATGAGTGGGGTGACGCGATTGGACAGAATTAGAAACGATTACATTAGAGGTAGCCTGGGGGTGGGAGATATTGCGGAGAAGATGAGAGGGAACCGGTTGAGGTGGTATGGGCATGTGATGCGAAGGGGAGAGGAGGAGCTTATTAGGTCCATTATGGGACTGCAGGTGGTTGGGGGCACCAGAGGTAGAGGAAGACCGAAGCGGACATGGGAGCAGGTGGTGCAAAGGGACATGGAGGTGTGCGGGGTGGAGGGGGACTTGGTGGGAAATAGGCGGGAATGGAGGATTAGAACCCACAGACCCGACCCTGCCTCAGGCGGGAGAAGGGTGAGATGATGATGATGATGAGTAATGCTATATTTAATCAGTGACACATTTAGCTTCCCAAAGTGCATGTTTCTATTAGACACAGGGAACAAAGGACCTTTTATGATGGCCTTAAAGTAAACCCAATGCACCCACCCTCTAGGATTATTTTTCGTTATGCCACTCCCTTGAAACACCTGCAGCACAGGTGTAGTCAGTCATCTTGATAAATATAGTTCCTGATCTGGCGACAAAATGCCATTCTCTTTAGGACTGCCCCTGTCCCCTGACTCTCACAAAAAGGTATCGTATCGTCCTAGGAGCATTTTGAATCCTTTATATCCTAAATACATAGCCTGCCTTATTGCGTCGATAGATCCATGTTGGATCCTGGAACACCTTCCGTCAGATGGAAAGCAAAACCGTGACCCCTGGGCATTCTGGTTGGTGATTTGGCCCCGTGATAATCTCATTCCCTCAACATGCTACTCGGTACGGAATGTACTTCTCCCGCCGCCTAGCGGAAGGTAGGAAGGTAATACAAGGCACTGAACATAGTCACTCTCTATACTTGAGTCCTGAGCTCATGGGTCGCAGGTTCGATCCTTTCTGGCTGAGACAGATGATTTCTCTCTTTCTATCCAATTACTTCCCTTTTCCCCTTCCCCCCTCACCAAGTGTACTTATGGTAGTTTCACGTCAGGTTAGGACGCAACTCGGAAAACTGCCCATCTGAAGTAGTTCGCCCCCCCCCCTTTCTGATGTCTGTGAACGACCTTCAGAGTTAACAGCGGGGGTAATCGTTAAATGCTCAAACCATTAAGGTGGTTCACTAACCGTGTCCATTTTCGCATAAATGATACTTGGAGCAGCCTGGTATGTGTGTTAAATTCGGAGTGTTGGGTGCGGGGAGGGGGAATGTTGGTAATGGTGAAGGTGATGCTAGACAGAAGGAGGGTGACAATATGAAAGGGAGGAGCCCAGCAGAGAAAGGGGTGGAAGGGGGAATCATCATCACCAGACATTAAACATATTGCAACTCATAAATACCATAATTTAATTTGTTGACAATCATTGTTTTGAATGGAGTTGGAATTAGTTGGAATGCAGAGGGTTGTTCTTCGCCCTACCTCATCCCCTTGGAGTCCCACCTGAAACGCACAACCCCCCCTCCCCTCTCTCTCTCTACTCATGTCCCATTTAGCTATACTCGTAATGATAAATAAACACCGGTGATGGCACTCATATGGTAGCAGTAGGACCCTTTTGTAAATATGAAAGTTAATAATGTGATGATGGTCAGTTGGGGTCAGTGATGAGATAAAAATTCTTCATTCCGGACAATTCTGTACATTCATATGAGTGTGCAAAAGAGGGACAGAAGGACAATTGGGGAACATTAGAGAGAAGAAGCAGCAGCAGAGTAAAAAAAAATGGGAGTTCCCTACGGGACACCTGAAAATCCTTTGGGCTTTTTGGTCTATTAATTTTTGCTTGTTTTTTTTTTGTTGGGGGAGACCCCCCACTCATCATAGTCATCTGACTAAAAGGACCTAATTTTCAAGTTAGAGAAGGAGAAAAAGTTGTACATATACTCCACTTTTGAATTGGACCTAAGAGGGTTCCTTCATAAAATATCTGAAAATTTGATGGAGAAAGAAGGACATCTCATAAATTTCTAGCCACAGAGGATTAATTCGATGGATTGTTGATGTGCCCCTTAGGGTAACTAAACCCCCTTGGTTTTTTTGTCTTTTCTCCACTTTACCTATTAATTTAATAGGATGAGGTAAACGCGTAGATAATTGTGAGTGGTACCCCAGAGAGAGAGAGAAAGAGAGACAAACAGACAGAGGGGGAGGGGGTATAAATTCTACTAATTAAAAGTTCCTTTCCACTCGCCCCCTCCACCCCAATCAATTGTGGAAAGATGAGTGGGGAAAATGACAACAGTGGGGTCAGGACCCCGGTCATATGTATTTGTCGCTGTATAGTCACTATTCACCGCCATCTCCACTTTCTCAATGCAGGAACCAGAGAACTATGCTCGAAGGTTCGAGTCCAGGTAGGGCCAACCCTTTCATTCGGGCTTAGGGGGGAAAAAAATTAAGAGTACCGTCGCAAGGTAGAAACGTTGCGTCTAGTTTGTTAGTTGCACCATGCAACCCACGCTTCTTAATACACCATCTGCATATTCTCTTCCTCCACCTTACTCTACCCCCTTCACTCCACGAGAAAAAAACCGATCATTGGTTACGGCCAAGGATCGAACCTGCACCACTAGTCCATGAAGACAGTTCGATATCACATATGCTATCCCAACTACATGCAGTCTCAGTCTCGGTAGCGTGCTTGACCGGTGCGTCAGTGATACTGACGCACGGGTCATTTTGATCATGACTTTATTTTTTCGAGCGAGACAGAGAGAGGCCCTCAGTGTACCATCCAGCGGACAGGAAGTAAACCGGAGGTCCCGTTGGTGTGTACGATCTCACCACTGGAACCTGTTGATCGGTAAAATTCCCCGGTGTAGGAGAGGTCGCTTCCCCTGGGGTCGCATCGGTAGGAGAAAAGTGCACCCAAGGATGAGAACTAGACCAAGGGTGAGACCTGAGGTCAGCAATCCACTGCGTATAAATACCGTCCAATAGACCGCCCTTGGGACATAAATAGGTACCCGACCTACCATGCGCGGATCCAGGATTTTCGTCAGGGGGGGGGGGGGGGCTGAGCTAATACCTGTGCAAGCTCACATATATTATGCGAATATAAGTTTATATGTGCATAGGGGGGGTTGCAACCCCAAAAACCCCACCCTGAATCCGCGCGTGCGACCTACCATAGACGGGGAAACGGTTAGGGGTAATGATGATGTAAAACTTAGCCGCATGTGGGATACTGTCCAACAGTCTATGCTTGTGTGGGCGATCGCAACGGACCTAATGTGCCTGCCCTGCCGCTACACTAGATGGGAATAGGGTTATTATTAGGTAATTTCTAGTCCAGTGGTGGCGAACCAAATCTTGTCCGTGGGTCAGGTGCAAGCACTATTTAATACCCTTAACCCGCCTTAGGCAGGGTCGGGTCTGCGTACGGACAACCTGCTCTCACACCTGTTGTTTATGGAACGATAAATAGATATGATTCACGCTTGGGTCACTTAAAATTGCACGGTGGGTCACTTTGTGACTCGCGGGTCACAGGTTCGCCACCACTGTTCTAGTCTCTCCTTTTAAGCAATCAGGTACAGTAGTTCAACCTAGCATACCTATAACCAGTTCAATCCATATTAGTACCCTTCTTTTCGTCAATTACATTTGCCCCACTAGCTCCCTCCCCCTTTCACCTTTTTATGGACTATTTCGGGCCTCAGGGCAAGAGAAGGGGGTGTGAATTATTTATATACTGCTTTCCTTCTCGACTCGTTTTTTGTTGTTGTTGTTGTAATAGACCACAGAGGGCAAAGGGGAAATGAGTGGGTAAGTGTTGAGGTTAATGTGGTGTGGGAGAGGAAGGGGTCGGGGGGAGGGTCAGGGAATGATGGTGGACGGTTACGTGTAATTTTCATACCTCTAGACATAAAATAAATAAGCAGCAGCTAGAAATTTGCTTATATTGCTAGGGTTTATTAGATTTCAAGTTAGAGGGACATTTGGCAGGGTTTCAAGCACAGCAGGGCAATAAGTCTCTGCAGAGGTAAGGTGTAGTTGTGGTGGTTCCGGAGGTGGGACAGAGGAAGAGGAAGTTGGTGGATTTGGGTTAAAGAAGAGAGAGAAATGACAATAAGCGCAAGAGCGTCGTCAACGACGTGTGTGTGTGTGTGGGTCTCCCTCTCTCCCCTCGGAGCAATACGCTATAGGATAGGATATGGACCCAGGGCTCTATGGATGAAAGGGCCTAGAAGTATTTTAGCCCCTCTTCTAAACGCGGTCCCTCGGCATTTCTTTAGCATTCTCAAACCAATCCCGTCGTGCATTCAAACTGTAGACGGACACATGTGAACTGGATCGAGACCCCGACCAATATACTTGCCTCCTTGCCTAAAAAGGGTTGTTTGGCTATCGAGATAGCACCTAACTCATTAAGTTTGTCCCTAGCATGGTCATCGACCATTTATTCCAACTCCCCCCTCTTGATCCGCACCTATCAAAGTTGGTCAAGGATCGTTGGTTTTTGGCATCCAATCATCATCATCAATAACCCTTTTCCCCGCTATGGCAGGGTCTGGTACCCCTTTATGGACAGCACGAGCGATCTTTTGGACGGTATTTGTAGGCAGCCGGCTACCGGCCAAATTGAGTTACCTCTATGCTTTTTCATCGTCGGCCTATGGTTCGTTGGGGGAGGAGGGGCAATGTTCCTTCATGGCCACAAGGGGAGGCATGCTCCGACACCTGGAAGTTTGACTACACGGCTTGATTTCCCATCTGACGGAAGGTGCATCAGGGGCCTCTCTATCGCCCTAAAGAACTTAAATCACCTCGGCCAAGGATCGAACCTGGAATCATCGACGCTGTAGTCCAGCTCTCTATTTCTGCGTCACCGAAGTGAGACCCAAGTCGACGGGATTGCAGAAATTAAATTTTCGGAAGTAGCTGGGGTAGAGGAATGGACCAAAGTGCGTATGGGGGCAGACTGTACGGTGGGGTTTGGTAGTGTGTGTGTGAGGGGATGAGGAACTGATTATAAAGGTAGGCGCAAGTGGACAGGTAGAACTCCTAGACTCGATCTTGCCATAGGCGGGACAAGGGTATAATGATAATGATGGTGGAAGTCTGGGATGGGGAAGAGGTCTCGCAGATGTAATGCTCGGCCCGCTCAGTGAGGTCATAAATTTCATTCTTTCCTTCCTTTCATCTTCACAAAGTGCCTAAAATATGTATAGGTCCTCATACGTCGTCTACAGTGAATTAGTTAGTTGGTTTGTTGATCCCTCCGCTATGAAGGATGTCGAAAGATACAATTTTTTCGGTAAAGGGGAACGCCCTACATATTCACCCATACCTCTCCCCCACCTTGTGTTTTTCGTGTACGGATGTCCCTCTTCCAAAATGAAGAACAGAACCTCCAATTTCTTAAAATAGATTATCCTCATTCGTCGTCTTATGTGCATTTCCAGAAAAGCGGTGTCCTTTTACTATTGCCAACCTCGAAAAACTGAAATATCACAAAGAGAAACGAAAAGAAAGAGATATAACCCCCCCCCCCCTCCCCTATGCCGACACACGACCTCTCCCTTCTCCTCTTCCTCACTCCCCTTTTTCGTCCATTTTGTCTCTTCGGTTACTGTCTGGTTGGTACCTTATTTGATTATTGTGCTCACTCGCCTGTCCCGTTACCCAATTCATCTATAACCTCTGTTATATTGGGCTAAGGACTCGCATTTGCTTGAAGATTGAGGTTTATGCAAGTCCTAAAAAAAGATGAGGACATCACACAGAGGGACGGGGGAGGAGTGCAACTAGCTACCTTCAAAAGTGTCCCGTCTCGGAATGTTTTCATACACACACACACACGCACTTAGTTTCTAGTCATGCAAAATAATTAACATACCGATGGTTGTGATGACGGTAACCGAGTAGAGCAAAGCCCCCGAGAATGACCATTGTCCATCGCTAGTTCCATCATATCCTTCCGATTTGACCGCCTTGACCACTTGCTCTTCGAATGCCATGAGTTCAACTCCAGCATCTCGCGTCCAATTTTCGAAATATAAGACGTTGTATCTCACTGTGACTTGCCATAGTTTTTGCAGGTAATCTTCACGAGTCTGTTCGAATTTTTGCTTCAGTGGATTTGTCTGATTGGATTCCAGAGCCTCGAAAGTCCAGGCTCCGACGATGGCATAACCGACAACCAATCCACAAAGGCCCACATTGGAGAACACATTGGCCAAAATGAGTCTGAGGTACTGGCGACACTTTGTGGGCGTACATCGGACTCTATCTTTTCCGTTCTTGCACATTGTGAAATGCAGATGAGATTTGCCCCTCTTTTTTTTTTAAATTCCTGAAGAAAGCTGAATAGAATTATTCCTCTTCCTTAGTTGTGGTGGCGAGTTTCTCCCCTCTGACCGGCCACTGGTCACTCACAAGTAACGGATTAACAATCTCACTTTCGGGCAATTAAAAACAAAGGGGGGGTGGGTGAAAGAAATACTTGGAAAATGAAGTCGCGCTCCACTACTACTACCCTCACCACCACCACTACCACCACCTCAAAGAAACGAGAAACAAGCAAGTAAAATGGACTATAGTGACCACCAGTTCAATTGGTCAACAGAATGCCCCACACAAAAAAATCCAAGGCCTCATGGTGACAATGTGTGGTACGTTCATCACACACTTAATCTTCCGTTGTCCACTTGTAGTTCCATAATGAGGACTGTTGCCTGTGACGTTTAAGCTCAGCGATTGCACACTGTCGCTCTTAATGCATCATGGTAACCACCGAACTAGGAATGCCCTCTGGGCACTCTGATGAACTGTTGAACAAAGTGCACCACCACCGCCGCCGCCAAAGCATGAATGAACGATGCCCAGCGCGTAGTAGATGCTGTAGCAAGCGTGGTCCAGAGACTGTAAAGTGTCGCACTTGAAAGCTTGAAAATGGATCTGTAGCTGTTGCGCATGCGCGAGGGGGCGGGCCCTCGATGACGTCATTTTCGATATTAGGTTTTCGACCACGTGGTGACTTTTCATATCTGCAAGTGACATTATTTGGGTACATTGTCGAATTTGCGTATAGGCCAATTAGGTCCGGGCTGACGGCCCGGTGGAGGCCTGGTGTTATATAAGTTTAAGCGTTACTTAAATCCTAATTTTATGCTCCAAAACTTCTGATATATATGTAGTATTTACATCAAAGCCCACACTTTCTGCAGCGGGCCCTAGAACCAGCCCCTTTATGGTACCCCCTCCTCACTACTTTCCGAAATAACCATTTGTTTCCTCTAAAGTAGCCCTATGAATTTCGGCCATAGCAGGTATACAGTTATCCTACTTACAACACCACAGCGCCGGTTACCACCTGTCCCCTATGTGTGTGTGTGGGGAGGGCATGATTTGCATAAACAATTAAAACCTGCTGCTGTGGTGGACAGATAACGTGCTGGACTGCTGGACTGCTGGACTGGTTCCAGGTTCGTTAGCCAGGTGGGTTGGCTTCTTTCGGACGGGAGAGAAAAAGGTCCCGAGTGCGCCTTGCTTCGGATGAAAAGTAAAACCGAGGTCCCGTGTGGTGTACGATGGCATTTGCACGTAAAATAACCCTCTCTCCACTAAGCAACCGGTAGACGAGACAATATTTTCTGGTGTAGGAGTTCGCCCCCTCTCCGGCGTCGGTAAAGTGCCCCAACGAGGAGTAGGCCGACGATAATTAAGCTTAGGGGTTGCAGCATTAGGTTGGCAGCCGGCTGCGTAAAACTACTGTCGTATAAATCACTAATGGGTACCCGACCCTGCTACATGCTGGGAAAGGGTTAGTAGTTGTTATTTGCATATCTATAACTGGGTTATCATTCATCATACCATCTTAACGTCTTCTACTTTATAAAATTTACGATTTCGGCGTTTGAGACGATCCCCCTCGCCCCAATTCTACTCCTTTCGACGTAGGGTTTTTTAAAACCGTAATCCGACTGTAGTGTTCAGGCTCTGTATGTGACGTACTGTTGGCTACGACTCAAAGAAACCACTGCTTAACTCTTTCGCTACGAAATTTGCGTTTGAGAGATACCCCAGTGGATAGGGGAAAGGGGAAAGGACTCTTATATCACCGCGTTTGTCCCGTAAGTGAAACTGTATTAACTACAAGTCTAAGGAATGCATCGTTGTACAAAGTCTATGAGATGTGTACTGTGTTCATAAAAATCCTGGCATTACGACAAGTCTGTTGAGGGAGGAATAGCAAAAAAACCGACTTCTTTAGTTTGTTTTTGCCTGCCTGGAAGTTGGATCACTTCCTTACGAAAGGCGGTGTAAAAACAAAAGAGGTCAGTCAAGTGAGGAATGAGAACGAGATGCAGCTTGCTATATTACGGGTTTGGCTGGGTGCTTCAGTCAAGGCTCAAAAGAAAAGAAATAGAATTTGCAAATGGATTGTGAGTTATTTGCACTTTGGTGCCATTCCAACATTGGTAAGTTATTTATTTCAGGACATTCATTTTGTTGTTGTTCAAATTTTATAAATGAGTAAGGCAGCCATTTTGAATTAGAATGACGAAGGGAGGAGGTGGGATTGGGGTGGGATCAGTGCAGGAACTCTGAAAACTGGTTGATGATGTAAAAGGAGGGGGACGAGACATGGCTTGATCACACCAAAAGGTATTACGCTACCTGATGGATGTCTTGGTCACAGTACACCACCTATTCAAATTCGTATTATAAATTGTTTGTGATGTTTTGAAATTGTCCAAAATGGCTCTCAGCGACCAGAATTTCTAATTAGTAGAACGCGGGGATGAAGAACTCTGATAGGTGACGTCTAGTGGCCGACCCTTACATATTATAGAATTACAAAGCAACAGAACGTTGAGAATGTTGTGGGAACAAATTCTTTTTCTTTCCATCCGTTTGACGGCGCTTCGGGTTTCGCCTTTTATTGTTTTCCTGGCGTCAGTAGTTCTAGGTTCGATACTGGACCAAGGTGTGTTGACATCTTTCGAGCGAGAGAGAGAGGCCCCGAGTGTGCCTTCCTTCGGGTGAGAACTAAACCGAGGTCCCGTGTTGTGTGAGATGGCATTTGCACGCCAAAGAACCCTATCTACTATGCAGCGGGTAGATGAAGCCAAAATTTCCAGGTGTACAAGCTCGCCCCCAACTCCCTTTTGGCCATTGGTGGAGGTGGTCTACCCCAACGAGCAGTAGACCGACGATCAATTAGCATAGAGGTTGCAGCTTTGGTCGACAACCGGCTGCGGAAAAAAACTGCGGGTACCCGACCCTGCCATGGGCGGGAACGGGGTTAGGAATTGCATTGTCGCTTTTGATCCTGATATCTCGGTGTTGATGATCTTTTTAGAGCAGAAGGGAGAAATTTTATAGGTTGGAACGTCGCAAGTCATTTACTTCAACCCTCTCCCTCTCTCTCTCTCTCTCTCTCTCTCTCTCTCTCTCTCCTAAAAATAGATTATTCACTTCCGAAAGCTCGAGATATGAGACTTTCCATGCTCCTGACCCGGGCCAATGTTTTTTTCTTCTTTGATGGAGGACCTTCAGACTTACCGACAAACGTCGGTATTGTGTGTTGGTGTACCATTGTGACTTGTCCATTCATGAACACTGGTCATTTTCAGAGGTGAGGATGAAAACCTCGTTACAAACGGCAAACATTCATTGCTCCTGTGTGGTGCAGAGAAAACACCCTGTTACTCATTTGTTAACATTGTGATCCAAATGCTCATGAGATGTGTCGCTCTTGTTTGATATGGGTGTCATACCACCAAGACTGATACCACCCTCCTCCTCCAAAAATAATTTGTTAATTTTGTTGTTTTGTTGCACAGATAAATGTCTAAAATGATTGAAGGCGTTTTGTGAATGGTAATTGTTGTAAATGTTGAGGACAGAGGATGGGAGGAGGGGGGGGGTTAGAATTCGATTTCGTCACCCTTATTTTTTTTTGTTTTCATCATAATTTCTTTCTTTCTCTCCTGCCCCTCACCACACACACACACACACGTATACATAAAAAACTGAATAATTAATAATTTCACAGAACTATTTCTGTGAAATCTCTTGTGTCTTGATGATGACAGACTGTAACTGGATAATGAGAATCAGCAGAGAGAGAGGAAAGGGGGAGAGAAGAGGGCTCCTTTGTGGTTGATGGTGAAAATGACTGTGTGTGGCACATATTCATTTATAACTCCACCTCAGAATGTTTGTCACCTCATGGCGGACTGACGTCAGAGCCCTTTTTTGTTTACTGGAAACAAGGAGAGAAATTTTTATGACTTTGAGGCAAAGCAATTACGGGAGGGGTCTCTCAAGTCTTGTATCTCATCTTTGCAAAAAAAAAACATGAAAAATGGTGAATAAAATGTTAGGGATTGGGACAAATGGAGAGAGAGAAGGGGAGAGATTGAGAGAGGAAGAGAGGGGGAGAGATTGAGAGAAGAAAAGTGAGGGGGAGAGATTGAGAGAAGAAAAGAGAGGGGGAGAGATTGAGAGAGAAGAAGAGAGGGGAGAGATTGAGAGAGAGAAAGAGAGCGGGGGAGATTGAAAGAGAGGAAGAGAGCGGGGGAGATTGAAAGAAAGGAAGGGAGCGGGAGATATTGAAAGAGAGGAAGAGAGATTGAGAGAGAAGAAGAGAGAGAGGAAGAGAGAAAGAGAAGGAGAGGAAGAGAGAGCAGAAGAGAGAGGGAGTGAGGAACAGAGAAAGGGGAGAGAGAGCAGAAGAGAGAGGGGAG
>JAAFCE010005724.1:20664677-20751657 GCA_013389805.1 Trigoniulus corallinus | reverse complement strand
GAGGAAGGGAGAAAGACGAAGAACGGGGAGAGAGAGCAGAATAGAGAGGGGAGAGAGATTGAGAGAGAGAGAGGGAGTGAGGAAGGGGAGAAAGACGAAGAGAGAAAGGGGAGAGGGAGGAAGAGAGAGAAAGAGAGGTAAGTGAGGCGCAAAGACGAAGTAGCGAAGTTGTCGTCAGCAGGACGATGCTATCCACCAAAAGTGAGGAATGGCCGAGATGAAAAATGTGGTGGTGATTTGCACTCATAAGATTCTTGTGACACTATTAATAACGAAAATAGAGATTTTTACAACAGCTGCGACATAAATGTGAATGCTATTGAAAGCCATTAATAGGAGACAGCGACAATTGTGGTTGCAGAAAAAGTAGAGTGAGCTGAGCAAGGCGTATAATAAACAATGAGAAGTACTGGCCAAGAAAGTGAGGTCATATTTAGTTGAGGTAACTATTTAAGGGTCGACCTAAAGGCCCTTAACCGATACCAAAGTGCAATTGAGCTTTTTCCTATACCGTATAGATTTGGTTACACCACGCCTCGGTGGTGCAGACGTAGCGTGTTGGACTCCTACGTCAGTGGTTCTCGGTTCCATCCTGGGTCGAAGTGATTTGGTTTCGTTTGGACGAAAAGAGAGAGGTGCCCCCGTGTTTTGTAGAGTGTCACCACTGCACAGAAGACAGCACTTTTAACATTTAAGGTGTAGTTCGGCAACGATGGTCCCGTCAGTTATGTCAAGTTCGATACTGGATCGACGTGGGTTGGTTCCTTTCGGGCCCCAAGTAGGCCTTTCATCGAATGAGAAATAAAACCGAGGTCCTCTTGTGGTGTACGAGGGAGTGACCAGGTGTAGAGGAGGGAGCGCTCCAACCAACAGTAAACCGACGATAAATAAGCATAGGGGTTGCAGCTTCAGTCGGCAACCGGATGCGGAAACATGCCTTCCAATATATCACCCGTGTGTCCATTCAAGGGGACATGATGAGTATCCGACCATGCCATAGTCAGGAATTCCAACAGTTCCGAGTGTTGGAGCTCGTCCGCCCTTCCCTGGCTTTGGTGGAGGATAAAGAGCCCAAACGCATTAAAATAGGACGACGGTATTTAAGCATGGGAGCAGCAGCATTAGGTTGTCGGCCGGCTGCCTAAAAATACCGTCGAACAAATCGCCCTTGTGCTCGACACGTGTGTGGACACGAGGTAAGGGGGCTGCCTCTACTTCCTATCCAATGCGATGAGCCCTAAAGGCATAACCTGACGGTCTACTCGGTTTTGAGTTCGGGGATGCAGGGTCGATTTTGGCTTTCAGGTTCGGAAGCATCTTTTAATGAGAGGTGGAACGAGGGAGTGTAAAAGTGACCCTTCCTTCTTGCAGGGGGTGGGAGGGATTCATGATGTCACCACTGCACGCAGAGGACCACTTTCTACCTGGAATGAAATATACTTTAGATTGCCAGATGTCCCAAGTGTAGAACTAGCATGGGTGACCGCATGGGAACACTGGGTACTGTTAATACCCAAAATCGTCGTAACAGCGTAGTGTCTGTGCAGACTCTGCATTAGAACTACGCAGTGCACGGTGCTCTAATGACCATTTTACTTGAAGGGCCCTGAAACACGATCAAAACAAACCAAGTGTAGAAGCTCCTATTCTGCTGCTAGAGTCGTCGATAAACTACCTGCAATAATAGAGAGAGAGAAAGGTCAAAGTTAGGTAAACGTTGACCGGGATCGAACCTGCAAATGAGCTAGAAATCGTCTTCAAAGTTTTTATGGCGGCTAGGACCCTACTCATTGTCTTTGCCTATAAAGAAAGTGACTGCCTACTTAATATAAGTTCAGAAGTTATTGTTGTTGGTGGTGGTGGTAGTGGTGTTTTTTTTTTCGGGGGCGGGGGACACGGCACTAGATAAAGGGGATGGGTGAGACCAATATGGGGAAATTATTTGCCCATTGGTGTGAATAACCGATATTTATGATCGATCTGTGTTTTGATATGAAATTTTGGGTGTTGCTTTGAGTTAGGCACGTGTAAATATGGAGACCGTGTAAGGATTAATCACACCTCTCTCTCTCTCTCTTACTCACTTACTCCTAGGTGTTTCCCTTGGCAACCGGGTGCCCCACTCATAAAAAGGGAAACAAAGGGTGTGTGTATGTTTTTCCTACGAAATACAGGTTCTGGATAAAGATTTATTAAATGTGGTGTTATACAACTGTCTAACACATTTGGGATTCTGTGGTGATTGAATTAAGGCAACTGGTTGGTTAAATGTAGTAGGTCGAGTGGTTGGTTATTAAATTGTTTGACGTAGGGTCCATCCACTACTAAAAATATGTTTACTGATGCCACTAAGAAAGAGCTCTTAAGCTAAGAAAGAGATCTTAAGCCCTGAATTTTAGTGGTGGAGCTATTCTTTAGAGCAGAAACAGTTGTGTCTGCATAGAACTGCTCTATATGCGTCTTAAGGGGTTTTTTTTCCAAAGATCTCAATTGTTTTGTTGGTGTTTTAGGGCCTCTCAACTGCAAGGTCATTAGAGCCCCGTCCACTGCGTAGTTCTAATGCAGAGGCTGCACAGACACTACCGCTAATGCGACGATTTGGGGATATTAGCGGTACCCAGTTTTCCCAAGCGGCCACCCATGTCAGCACTAGCTGGGGTTGTGCTGCTTAACTTCAGTGATCAGACGAGAACTGGTGTGTCCAATGCAATACGCGTGTCCAACTCAAATCAACCGTAGTCTCGATCCCACAATCGCGCGGTTAAAAAGCAAGCACACGTTGTCGATAGAAGCAAGCAACTCCTAGCCCTCCTCTGGGTCGGGTATATGGACACAGTGGACACAAGGGTGATTTATTGGATAGTACTTTTCCGCAGCCGGCTGCCGATCAAAGCTACAACTCCTATGCTTATTTATCGTCGGTGTACTGTTCTTTGGGGCAATCCACCTCCACCAGACGCCAGGAGAGAATGGGGGGCTTAGCCCCTACACCTGGAAATTTTGTCTCATCCACCCGTTGCATAGTAGAGAGGGTTCGCTGACACCACAGCATGTACAGTATATACAGTATATCAGGTGTTGGAGCTCGTCCCCTGGCGTTGGTGGAGGAAAAGTGCCCAAACGAAGGAAAATAATTCGACGGTAAGTAAGCATCGGGCCTACAGGATTAGATTGGTAGCTGGGTGCGTAAAATACTGTCCAACAGATTATGTGACCTTGCCGTATTGGGGGAAATGGTTTGTGATGATGCTGATGGACTAAAGGTTGGTGTGAAGGTGGCATCATACCCACCTCATACGGGACTGTGACTTTACTTCTCAAAGTAATTCCTAACACTTTGCCCCGCTATGGCAGGGTCGGGTACCCATCTTGCCTTCTGAGTGGACACAAAGGTGATGTATTGGACGGTGTTTTTTTCCACAACCGATTGCCGACCAAAGCTGCCAGTGCCGTAACAAGGGCGTGGCGAAGAAGGCGGCCGCCACTAGGCGCAAATGGGTTGGGGTGCAGTTTTGTCATTATTGGGTTACGGGGTTGCGCAAGTTAGACACTTGCCACAGGCGCTTGATACCCCCGTTACGGCTCTGAAAGCTGCAACCCTTATGCTTATTGATCGTCGGTCTACTGTTCGTTGGGACATTCCACCGACCCCAGGGGGCGAGTCAGCGCCGGCCTTACGAAGTGGGAGGTCTATTAGTCTATCGTCCCGGGTAAGGTATAGCGTAGAGTATCACGAATTGAAGTTCTGTCAGTATCTTATTACAAATTATATTCTACAGAAGTTAAAATTGCCCCTTTTGAGCGGGAGGCCCGTACTGTCCGCCCCCAAGGCCGGCTCTGGGGCGAGCTCCTACGCCACACGGGACGTCGGTTTTACTTCTCACCCGAACCACTCTCACCTGAACCACTCTCACTTCTCACCTGAACCACTGACACAGTAAAACGAGCGCGCTACCTATGTCGCCCACCTCGCCCATTGTCAGCTATTGATGCCCTATGACAGGGGTGGCGAACCTATTCCTGGTGGCGTGCCAAACATTTACAAAGTTATATTAGTTGATGTACTAACGTGCCCTTACTTCCGGTTTGTTACAGGAAATGGAAATTTCACCAATCGAATGGTTTGGTTTTATGACCCGCCTCAATGGCGCAATGGGTAGCACGCTGGGCAACTGCATCAATCGTTCTAGGTTCGATATTGGAGCGAGGTGGGTTGGCTTCATTTGGGAGGGGCACAGACAGAGGCCCCAAGTGCGCCTTCTTTTGGAAGATAAGTAAACCCGAGGTTCTTTGTGGTGTACGATGGCATTTGCACGTAAAAGAACCTTCACCGATATGCAACGGGCAGATGAGGCAAAAATTTCCACGTGCAGGAGCTCGGTGGGGTCAGTGGAATGCCCCAACAAACAGTAGACCGATAATAAATAAACGTTGGGGTTTCAAACTTTGGTCGGCAACTGGCAGTCGTCCAATATATCACCCTTGTACCCATTCAGAGGGACAAGATGGGTACCCGACCCTGCCATAGGTAGGAAAAGGGTTAATAGTTTTTGATTGGATTGTCTCGATATTACTGTAGGTTACCCTGTATGTGTACATGCCGTGTGCCAAAAAAATTGTTCCGACGTGTCATAGGTTCGCCACCCCTGCCCTATGAGACCCACTGTCCACTAATGATGTCCTATAACTACCACCTCGACTAATAATACCTTGTGACGTCACTGTTCGATTAATAATGCCCTATGACTTCCACCTCGACTAAAGATGTCCTATGACTTCCACCTCGATTAATGATGCCCTATGACGTCACTGTTGATGAATGACTTTCTTAGACGTCTAAAAGGACCCTTGTGACTCCCAATGAGGCCCTATGATTATCCGTTTGCCATAGCGTCATTACTGACTTCTGACTGGTTGCTTGCAGTGTAATGAATTAGAATCTCTTTTTTTTACGAAGCGAATTTAGTAACAGCGCCGTAAGGTAATTGATGCATTGTTGTTGTGGCCTCGCTTCGATTTTGAGAGTTGCTATGGCAAAAGGTGCTAAGTTGATGATAATTTACTTCGTAACGTGTGGCTATTTTGTTGTCATCATGGAGTCACAAATGTATGTAACATAGTCGACGTCATAAGCCCTAATCTTATTTATGTGTAATATATTTTTTCGACTTCATTTATTTATTTATTCTACCGTGGGACTATCGTATCTGTTTCCGACAGATACCTACTATCATATCATAAATGGTGCTAAGGTTCATGGCAAATTTCTAACTTTTTTGTGTTATCATATCGAGGCGTGTCTGTTATTTATTCATACGTATTACTAAAAAAGACTGTTACAATTCCCCCCGACCTTCAGTAGGTGCGTACGTATGTAATGTTTGAAACCTATTACTGTTGTCTCAAGTTGAACTTCTAAATCATGAGTCAAGAGCGCTTACATCGTAATAGTCGTGGTCAAGAAACATCAATTGAAATGAGTACCTCCATCCCACCTGAAGTAAGTAAAAGCATGAGTCACTATTGTATGTACTTTGTTTTTCATTTTCTCCTTCAGAGAAAAGTAATATTTATATCAAAACAGGCCCTTTATAGCCCATACAACATTTTCTTGCTGTAATAATAATAATGTTAAAAAAGCAAAACAATTCTTTAGTCATCGTTAGCATAAAATAATCTTATAGGACCATCATTGTCTAATAGGGCACACATGTCCCTTTAGAAAATATAATCTGTTACAGTATATTTTATTGTAACACGAAGAGAATTTAAAGTTCTGTTTAACAGGTAAAAGTAATCGCCATTCAAAACAATTCCCATTTTTTTCGTACTGGTTGTTAAAGTCGTTATATAATTATATCGTAATAATAATGAGTAACATATTAACGTTGAGTACAATAGAGTATTGTCCTTCATGGCTCCAATGACGAAGAGGAAGAGAATTAAAGGTGTGGTAGGATTGTCTTGTCTCCATAACAAGGAGTTGTATTCAGTCTCCTTGCACATCAGGCGGGTACCGAATTAATTCTTCCTCGAGTTTGGGCCTAACTGTAAAAATTGACCTCACGACTACGGTTGTTAAATATTTGAATATTATCTCTGATTATACAGTATACACATGAGGATTATAAATATTGAGTTACATTATTTATTCTTACTAAGATGTGATTCATCTGTAATCAGTAACGCAAGTCAATTGCACAATATGAATGTGAAGGCACTCTCCAAATTTTATATTTGACTTTTGGGTGTGTGAGGACAAGAAAAACCTGAAATGTAACGGAATCCTTCTATTATATGCCATTGTAATTCACCAAACAATTTATTTTATTTTCAGTTATACAGGGCAGTCTTTAATAAGGTGAGTTCCTTAGCAAAATTCCTGAATAATGTTGGACATAGATCCTTCTCTTTTTCTAATTCTTGTTAATTTTTATTAGTTGGATAGAAATGGAGATGGTCGTCTACAACTCAAAGAGTTGGATGACCTTATTCGAAGGGTTGAGAAAGAAGTTCCGGACTCTATTGGAGAACCAATGTGGAGGAAGTTACGGATAAAAGCAGATGTCGATAGAGATGGAGTACTTAATTTCGATGAATTCTTGCACTTGGTACTATACTGACGTATACAACGTTAAGCGTTGTTTTATTTTTCTTCCATAGAAATCATGAAATTGCTAAATTTTGAAATTCATGAGACATAAAATCACGTAACTTCTTAATTAGTTTAATTCTAATTGAATACACTGCAAACAGCCCTGATAGGCCAAATTGGCAATGGAGAGAATAACTCTCATTTCTAATTTCTTATTCATTGAAAACCCCAAGGAACCTGAAGCGTAGCATCTATTCTCCCATCCAATCCCAACCTATAATGGCACCTTCTTTCAGAAAGTTCCTAACATTATCCTCATCAAGAGCATTCCATTGCCGAATGACCCTTGGGGAAAAAAAGACCTGTAATATAAGTCTGTTCGTGCCCTGATCTCTTTCAATTTGAATGGATGATCATTTTCCCCCTATACTCTGCTAGTGATAAGCTGCCAACTGGAGGGCCCTCGTACCCCATTTCCAACAGCCTGTTACAAAGCTTAATGCTGTCAGATACCTGCCTCTGACGTAGTGAGTCCCACCCTAGTTCTCTAATCATGTCGGACACACTCAGTCTACGAGAGAAGCGATGTAGCACAATTCTTGCTGCCCTCCTTTGGATCATTTCAATTTCCCAAGATAAATCCTGCCTAAAGGGAAATCAAATTGGACTACAGTACTCCACAATTGACCATACCAGTGAAAAATAGGCTATTTCTTTTACCTCTTTTGTGCTGTTCCCCAGCACCCTTCTAACCAACCTTCCAGTTTAATGGAAGAGAACATAAGCACATACCAAAAGTAAAACATACCTTTGTGATTTTCTGTCAAAATTTATGGAAAAATTTCATTTTCTTTGTGAAGAACAAGAATTTATGTCATTTTTCCTGAAGTTGATGAGTACTGGTTGACATTGTTTTCCTTTTTTTTATAATTTGTTAACTAGGTGACGTCTCCTGACTTACCAATGCCAATGAAGGTATGGCTAACGAGAACTGTGAAAACATACGTTACAAATTACACAACTGCAATAATCCCTCCAAGATCCTATGCAGTGCAAGACGTTGATGGACGTGGGGATTATGACAAGGAGTACAATTGTATGCCTCCTCCAATAATGATCTTGTCACTTAGTTTAATTGAGGTTAATTATATATTGTTGTTGATTGATTTTCATAATTATTGTGTAAAAATTATTTCTATTAATATCGAATTCTGTTTGACGTCGCAGCTGGCTGTGTTTATCTATTATTGCGTCGAATTTGGGTACGTCTCTGCAGGAGGACCGGTTCCGATCCAGTCTCCTCTTATTTACAATCCTTACAAAAGGTATCAAGCTTGGCGTTACATCACCTACATGTTGATACATGCCGGGTATGTTTTGTTTTGTTTTTTCCTGAGATGCTACTACTAGATAATTGCTATCAGAGTTGGAGACACTTAACCAAGTTATTGGTTAACTTGTTAGATATATGCACATCCTTTTTAACCTCCTGATTCAACTTCTGCTTGGAATTCCACTGGAACTGGTTCACAAATGGTGGAGGATCGGTATCATTTACATGGCTGGCGTAATTGCTGGTTAGTATTAATCTATTTTCATGTCAGCGTTTGTCTATTTATTTTTGAAATTAAAAAATTTCTTCTTTTTTCCAAGGTTCACTTGGAACCAGTGTGTCTGATCCATCCGTGTATCTGGCAGGAGCCTCTGGAGGAGTGTATGCTCTTATCACAGCTCATTTGGCCAATATTATTTTGGTAATAAGTCTTCTTGACTTAGTTCATTCATTGTAACCATTTCTAACTAATTTTAAAATACGTTTCAGAACTGGAATGAAATGAGATTTGCCATTCTGCAGCTAATTGCATTTTTAGTGATAATTAGTGTGGACGTGGGTACAGCCATCTATAACCGTTATGCCAGCACTGAGCCTGATAGAATAGGTTATGCAGCCCACTTGGCTGGAGCAATTGCTGGACTTCTGGTTGGAATTGGAGTTTTAAGAGATCTTGAACGACAGAGTTGGGAAAACAAGCTTTGGTGGGCTTCGGTTATCACCTTTGCTCTTCTCATGTTAATTGCAATAATCTGGAATGCGGCCTTCCCATCTTATTTCCCAACTCCTGTATATTGAACTCAATGAATTTGTCGATCTTATTTGAAACGTGTATAGAAATCTTACCACCTCGTCAAAAGTTGTTCAGAGTGATATTTAAAAAGTGAGATGTTGGCACTCTGCAGGGGTAAAATAATTGGGGTGTTTGTTGAAATTCAATCCACGTTGCACACGGTCTGTTAAACAGGTATGTCTGGTACGGTACTATTGGAATGATTCGATGAGGTAATCCATTATTCAAAAGTGGTAAATGAATGATTTTTTTGGAGAGATTTTACTTCCACGGAAATAATATTTTTGAATATGTCGAATCAAAGTTTTAATGAATTTACTGATAGTTGGGCCACTGCAAATCATAATGTTGTTAGTCAACTGTTGTTCTGCAAGTCTTTCAAGCATTTAAATATTTTTGTCACTTGTCTATATTTTGATTAATGGGAAATTGTGTAATGGATGAAGAAAAATCAATTTTATATCAATTTATATATCTATTTATTTAAGCTGCGTAAAGCAGAGTCCCTATTGATTACTGCTATAGAGTAACTGCACAATATTATATAGTTGTCATGATGATGGGTAAAATGCACAATATTTGTTACCTCCTAGTTCTTACTACCAAATAAAAAGATTTTATTTTTTATGAGAAGTATTTTTTTTATGGATTGCATTATGATTTGCAGACTGCAGTTGTTGAAATTCCAATAAGACATCTATTGTCATTAGGAGATGACTTTGTTTTCGTTATTTATCTTATCTTTAAGGGTTGTTTTATATTTGTCTAGTAACTTGATGATAAAGTGATTGACGAAAATTGGTCACTCAAGGTGTACAATTGGCTGTTATGCAAGTAGCGAGATATAATGTCGACAATGATAATTGGGCGTGGCGAAGATTGTAGGGTAAGGCTCAGTGGCTTATCAGACTATAACCAAATGCTTAACATTCAATTCACAACTCAGGTTACGTTTGACAAGAGTTACGCTCACTTCCTCTCTCTCTCTCTAAAATATATTATTGTTCTGTAATCTTCGACTGTTCCACTGTTTATAGTGACAACGATGACATGGTAAGAGGAGTTCAGGAAGTGTCCTACAGAAACGGATTAGACGAAATCTAGGTTGCTAACTTTGACAACTTGGTAAATGGTACAATTGTGTCTTAACGGCGATTTCAACAAACAACGTACACCAGACTGTTCACTACTAGCACATCATTAACAAAATATGCCTTCTAAATTATTCACCCGTTTTAAGAAATCTTCAGCCAAATACGCAAAGACAGTTGTAGCTCCAAGGGATGTGTCTAGTTACGATACAACTGATGGTGAAGAATTTATTAGAGAATACAACTGTTTGCCTCCTCCGTTGTTCATCATACTTGTTAGTGTCGTCGAGGTGAGTGAGTAGCTTGGAAAATTACAGAAAAATGACCTTGTTTACATAAAATATATTTTTAATGGATAAGGTATCCATTTTTGTGTATTATGCTGTTGAATTGGGCGGTGTGTCTGCTTCGGGACCCATACCCATCGACTCTCCACTCATATATGATCCATATAGAAGATATGAAGCATGGCGTTACGTTACCTACATGTTTATCCACGCCGGGTAAGTCGACTTCTTGTACTATTTTATTCATTGATGTTTTCGGGCCCTTCAACTACAAGGTCATTAGGGCCCCGTCCACTGCATTGTTCTAGTGCAGAGACTGCACAGACACTACACTAATGTGCCGATTATCGGGTATTAGCAGTACCCAGTTTTCCCAAGCGGCAACCCGTGTTAGTACTAGCTGGCGTTAAATTGCTTAACTTCAGTAATCAAACGAGAACGGGTGTATCCAACACAATAAGCTGCTCCCCATTATAGGTCCTAATACCAGGCTAAGAGAATTCGGGCATATGGACTTTCTTAATGTGATGTGGCATTAAATCAAAAGTCAGACATGTAAAACCACACTGGCAGAAATCTCTCCGAATTTCCTTCCTGCTACCCTTCAGTTGCTTGGATATTCGAACTAGCGGATGACTAACTCTGCCACAGGCCAGAAATGGGTTAATTGAAGATCATCTTATAAACACGTGCATATTTGCAGATACGTCCACATTTTGAATAACATGATAATTCAGCTGGCATTAGGAATCCCATTAGAGATGGTACACAAATGGTGGCGTGTTGGCATTGTATATTTATCAGGAGTAATTGCTGGTAAGTACAAATTTACGTGGATTAGCTCAAATTTAATTTTAACAATCCATCAAATGATTTTTTTTTCTTCCATTATTCAGGTTCATTATGGACTAGTGTTGCAGATCCAACCACTTATCTCGCTGGTGCTTCTGGTGGCGTATACTCCATAATGACTGCTCACCTTGCATCCATCATCCTGGTATGACCTTTTACTCTTAGGTGTTTTCCAAACTGGAGCACTGAGAAATCTTGGTGGTACTTTGTGGTGCCCCCTTTGGCCCTGGTGCCCTATGCACATGCTTAGCTTGCTTAATGTTTAATAGCCCCTTGTCTATAAGGAAAGTCGTTCTGAGTGATTAGGCAGTGGGTGCTGGACGCTTGTAACTCTTGAGACGGAGATTTCAGATATCCGAAGTAATGGGTCCTGCCGTTTAAGAATAGTGAATCACTTCTGATCAGTTACCGTCCCATCCTCAGGCGCACGACATTATAGAGACGTGAAGGGTGTCGGTGTAAGAAGTTATGTGGTCGTATTTGGAGGATGGGGACCTGGTACTAAAGGTTTGGGGAAACACTGTTCTCAAGTACAGTGGCGTGCCAGTAGTGTTTGGCGCCTGTGTGCAAGAACTTAGTTGGCGCGCCCCCATCTCCCCCTCCTTTTTAAAAAAATGGTCTCAACAATAAACTGGTATATGGCACATATTTGTCACACCACCAGCTAAGAATGCTTAGGAAAACAAACAATAATGAACAGTGCCAGATCAGGGGGCTGGATCATCGAAGAAGCAATTAGACGTCCAGGGCGACTTTAATATCCTGGCGCCTGTATGCATTGCACACTGTGATGGCATGCCTCTGTTCAAGTAATACCATACTGCAGTGGTTTTGAAATGAGGCCACAAAAATGTTTGTGACGTGGGAGGCACATATTTCAAGTTACGTCAAAAGAGGCATATTTAGACGAATCTTACTCTATTGCGTCCCCCGTTAACTCCTCTATGACTGGTTTCTTTATTTTTGTTTTTCAGAATTGGTCCGAAATGTTATTCCCTGTGGTACAACTCGTGGCATTCAGTATCATCATGGTCACTGACATATCCGTAGCAGTATATAACAGATATAACGGCGATGGCAGTGGAAACCGTGTTGCCTACGTTGACCACATCGCTGGTGCTATAGCAGGGGTCCTAGTTGGAATAGGAGTCTTGCGTAACTTAGACGTTCGCCCTTGGGAGACGAAACTCTGGTGGTCATCTATTATCTTATTTGGTGTAATGATATTGATAGCATTCATCTGGAATGCCGCATTTCCTGATTATTTTCTTCCATCAAAGTAGCCTGGCCATCCACGGGTGCATTTCCTGCTCGATTTGTCAATAACTGAAAGTAATGAGATCTTTTAAATAAATTTTAATATTTATATACAGCACCTTTACACACAAAAGTATTTTATTAAGATTTAGTCATGAGTAGTACGTGACTTAACAGTTTGTTCCTCTTCTGACTTAATTTGTGCAAGTGGTTTAGCACTACTTGGTATTAAATTCGGAATTCCATTTACTATCGGATATGCCACTTGCAAATGATCACAAATCAATACGTTAGTCATACTATCGTATCTCAATTTCTGTTTTGAAGTAGGGCATGCTAAATACTGTAAAACTTTCTCATCAAATGCTTCACTGGATGCTTTCGAGTTACAACTTCGTGAACAAATCAATGGACTCTGTTGAATTCCATACATTGTTAACGCACGTCCAATAATCCGACTCATCACGATATTCTTGCAGTTGCTTTTATAGTTTCAAGGCCCTAATAAAAGTTGAAAATTTATACTGTAATCAGCATCAACGTTTTCATACTTCACGATACTGAAAGGTAAGCTGAAGGTTCACTACCTTCTCCCCTACCAAAATAACATGGTATACTAGCCACACAAGAGTTAGGGTGCCGATCTCACAGACTTTATATTTCTCACTCTCTTTAATTTTTTCGGTAAACGATTTTTAAAATGACTATTGCAATTCAGGTTAACTAATTACAATCTTTGAATAGGAATTATAAGTCTGCATTCCAGTAGTCGTCCGGGTGTATGACAGTGGCCATTAACGGATGCCGGCAAGGAAAAGCTCGTACCATCCTCAATGTCGTCAATCTATACGTGCATCTTTCTCCACGTAGAAGGGATTATTTTCCGGGACCAAAGCTTTGCTCCCTATTCAATGATTGGGGTACTTGGGACGAAGGTTTTTCACTTGACTTCACCCGTTTGTCAGGGTCGACCTTGTGCTCATGACATCGAACATGTTATCGATTCAGAGATTGAGGCGCGTGGGGTGTGTCGTCAACTCTGTTCTAATGGACTCAATCAGTGATCATACCATCAATTTTAACATCATCATGTCATCGAGTAATGCGTAGATACTTACTTTCAAAATGGTGAAACTAAATAAAAATTCAGTAGTAGTCCAAGCGGTTGCGAAAAACCCACTAGGACCAGAGAATCGGAAAAAAAAGGAAGGCGAAATGGAAGTCACGTGACAAGGACATCACATTCTGTTATTTGCGCCGGCTATGTTTGCACTCCAGCTTGGCAATTGAGAAATTCGTGCGCGGTTTGATACACTACTTTAGTAATCGGGCCCTTATTTTTTATTCCAGTCGTCGTTGTTGAAGTTGGGAGGTGCTTGGAGCTGTTTATCAAGTTTGTCTTCTTTATAGAAGCTGGGGTTTTAAACAGTTTATAAAATCGTTATATTGTAGAGTTATTGTCGTTACTATAGTATTTAAAGTACAATGACAGATTCTTCACGTAAGTTTCATTATTTTATTCATTTAGAATTATATCCGTTAGATTAAAGATTATTTTTTGGAGACAATAACAAGATGGCTGACTACTTGTAAAATGGTTGCGATACACCGGAGGTTTACGTGGCTAGTTAAATATTGTAATTAATGGTGTGGTTTCTAGTTGATTTCGTTCGTAACTTACTTGTATTTAATAATTAGCGGCTTTTTATCTTTATAATAGCGATAATATGCGTTATTTCGAATGTCGTTTTTTTTTTCGTCAGGCGTGGTTTGCCTTTTCAAACAAAAAAAAATAGACTAGCCTTTTCCCGCGTTGTCGCAAGTTCAAAGTACTTGGCTCATTTTGTGGCTTTTTTTGCCTATAAAGGCATATAGCGCAGTGGTTTTTAACATTTGTAATAATTAGCACCCCCTTGAATCTGAAAATAAGCTCTAGCACTCCCATGAAAAATGTGTTTAGATTTTTTTATTTAGGAAAAGCATTTATTGCATAAACAAGTTAATACATTTACAATACGTACTATATTAGGCACTTGTTTACTTTAGCGGCATGCCCATAGGAAAGCTTCATGGTTTCGGTTAGCAGGCGAGATTGTACCCGCCAAAGTACACAAGTGCCCTATATTATTACATATAAAACAATCATTAAAAATTTAGGCACGGATAGAACCACTGGTATATACAGCGGGTTCATGTTATTTGAATAGTTTCCGCAGTGGTGAGATTATCCAGAATTTCTACTGAAAATGGACTAGTCTATACCGACTTAAAACATTGTAGTTTCAATTATGAAATTACCTTTATTTAAAAAACGAAATGTTATTGTAAAACAGAGTACGGTGGTTATGGTGGTGCGACTACCTATGGCAATTACGGAGGTGGCAATGTTGGAGGAGCGGGAAGTGGAGCCGGCGGTGGCTATGGACAGGCCTCAGACTCCTACAATCAGGGTTATGGCCAAAACTATGGTCAATCAGCTGGTGGGGTACGTAACTCATTTTGTAGTTTTGACAACATACATTGATTTGATTCATTAATATAATGCACATTTTTCTTTAGGCTCAAAACTGGGGTGGTGGTGGCGGCGGTGGCGGAGGAGGAGGAGGAAGCGGTGGTGGTGGAGGTGGTGGTAACTCGTATACCGGTTATGGACAAGATCAGTATTCTCAGCCATCATCTCAAGGTTATGGCTCGACTTCTTCCAATTACAGCCAGCCATCTAGTGGAGGCTATTCATCAGGTAAAGGTTTGATACAATTTTCGGTGTAGATTGAAGTTTAGGGAACCTTTAGGAGTAACTTTTGACTTCTTTTTTTTTTTTTTTTGTTGCAGGTCAATCCAATACCTATTCTGGGTCATACGGACAGAGTGGGTATGGTCATGGCACTTACGGTCAGAGTGGAACTCAACAGGGGTACGGTCAGATGAATTATGGCCAGCCCCAACAACCACCTCAACAACAACAACCACCACAGCAGCAGCAGCCGCCTCAACAGCAACAGGGCTCATATGGAAGTCAAGGTTACGGAAGTTATGGGCAACAGTCCTACAGTCATCCACCCCAGCAGCAGGGCTATGGGACCGTCCCTCCTGGGCCTGGGCCCCAGCCTCCCACTACTATTTCCCAGGCCTTTGGGCAACAAGGTCAAGACTATTCTAGACCTTACAGCGGTAATCAGGGTTCAGGGGGTCCTTTACCGCCGATGGTGTCCTCTCAGGGCCCCCCTCCATCGGGTGGGCCACCGCTGATGCAAAGTACACCTCAGGGACCGCCCCAAGGCGTTCCCCCGCCAGGCCCAGGAGGTTTTCCTCCCAATTCTGGCCCTCCCAACCATGGAGGCTTCACAAGCCAAGGTAATAATCAATTACCCTGGCCAAGTGAATGATGTACCATAAGTTCCATTCCCCCAATCCCTTGCAATATTGTGAAAAAAAAGATAAGAAAGGCCTTGGAGGGTGGAGGGCTTGGACCCTCCCTCTCAAATTCTTTCATGCTTTTCTGTTTCTCTTTATGGCTTGCAATGAAGCAACGATATCTTTGCATTGTGCTGTGGCTTGATGTACAATCTCTGCACCTTTTTAATATTTTTTTAAAACAAACGACTGGTGACTGCACTTACATTTTTCGTGTTTCTTGGGTTGCATGGATCCCACAGTTATAGATGGATATATATATATATATAATGAATATAGGAAAATATCTTTCAGCTTTTCTTTTTTTATTTAAACTCTACTGCTTCTTTCCTTTTAGGCCGCATTACCGAATTTGTGAGAGTGAAGTTTCAGTTTGTTAGGATGTTTGGCATGTCCTGATTCTGTTCTTTCTTTACAGGTGGCCCGCCATCAGGATTTGGAGGTCCAGGAATGGATCGTGGTGGTCGTGGCGGTGGTGGGGGAAGCGGAGGTGGTGGATTTGGGTGAGTACAAATACTTTTAAGACTTGTGGTGTACTGATTAAAGGTACGGTAGTTGTTTGAGAAGACACAAACCCCGTGAAGTATGGTGCGATTTCCAAGAATGTTGACATTTCCTTGTTAGGTTTTCTAGTATTAAATTTGTGATAGGATGGTTGAGAGGGTAGGAGGGGCGAGGGGTTGTCGAATTTGGGGGAAAAAAAGAAAAGATTCACGGGTTTTGCGCCGTCTCTTGTCTTTTGCTTGGCGTTGATCGAAACACTTCAAGGAATGGTTAGGTTGTAATGAAGGCAATGTATGGTCCCTATTGACCATTAACTGTCCTTAGAGCAGAACTGGTCGTATCATGAGTGTTACAACAGAGTCAAATGCTCACCTAAGAGAGCACCTGTCACATATGAGACACAAAAGGCGTACGTTTGGTTGGTATAAACGCTAGCGGCATTGACCCCCGAAAAACTGAACTCGTTGGTGGTCTGTTGTGTAATTTTTTTTTTTACATAAGTAGTGGTTGTATAAAAATAAATGCAGAGTTGCCGACCTCTTGAAAAGGCGATACTAACTACTTCGGTTAGGTGCTAAAGCCTGGGACTGTGCTTTTGGTGCAAGTCGACAGCAACCCTCATTGTATGAGGGTATGTGTATATTCATTAATTAGATGGTTTTTTAAAAAAAAAAAGTAAGAAATATGTGATGTTTGTCGGTGGTAATTATTGCAATTCGGTATTTTTGAGTTTTTGATTTTATTTTGTGCATACTTTTTTTTCTCACCGATTTCTCAAGAACAGTGTGTTTAAAAATTGACCGTCGTTCACTACACATTCCTTGAAGTCTGAGCTGTGAAAGGCGTTCGAACGTAGGAAGTTGAAGTATTAATTTAAGATAGTACTTTGAGAGTTAGTCGACCCGTAAAAAGATATAAATGTATTATGTTAATTAATGCCCCCTTCACAAAATTAAACGTTTCTTTTTTTTTTTCCTTTTTTTTTAAAGAAGTGCATGTTATTGTTAAGTGTTCAGAGTTCGAGGGGAAAGGGGTAGTTAATAGAAATTGGACAGCTGATTCTGTAAACAGTTACTTGAAGTCAGATGGTCATTGGCGCATCCACGAATGAATTTAACGTTTCCAAAATTTCCCAAATTATTTGTTTTACTTGTAGTTGAGCCTTCCTAATTTCAGCTAGCTAGACTGCCAGTCGTTGAGAATTGATTGCAGGTCACTTCTACCCCAAACTTAGACTTGTTTCATGGTTGCGCCTTTGAACCCTTTTTTTTTTGGCAAATTATAGCGTAGCGGAATATTTTCAAGCTACTATTAATGGTGGATTTGGCTAATATTAAAATTTTAATAGCAGTTGAATAGTATGGTTTGTGCACAAAAAAAATGCCTCGGTCCTGTAGTCCGTAATGATCTCAGCTTGACTCTGCTACCTAAGTGGCTACAAGGTGAGATTGGTAATGGCGAATAGTTCCTCTTAACTCAAAATATCACCTCTGTTTTTTTTTTAATCACGTAGCCTTGCCTGTTTTCTATCCTGTCTCCCCCTGCCTAATTATATTACGTGTCTTGCTCCAAGTTGCGACCATCGTTCTGATATGGGGGTAACGGGTTACCTGTTGGGCCCGTGATCTCCCTTCTGTCTGTGTGTGTATTTAAGATTTATGATTTCACAGCCGGACGTTTTATATTTTTGGTGGTGCATAAGAGTGTCGTCGTGTTGGGAGAGACCATGTATGTGGTCTCTCACGTGTGCGTCTGAAGCTCACACAGTTGTTGTGCTTTTACTTCAATTTTAGTAACCAAGGCCAAGGTGGAAGGGGTAGTTTCATGAAAGGTAACAGCACCAGTTCAAGTGGTGCTCTGTTCATTTTTATTTAATTTTAATTGTGCTCTATTATGGTTTTTTTATTCGTAAAAAAAAAATGTGGTTTGGTTTCCCAGTCGCTGAAGACCATCTCAAGAGGTGGTCTCCATTTCAGCGACGTTTATTAATAATGGTCATTAATACTAATGTATTATTTTTGTAATGGGGAGGGATCTGGTCATTTTGCGATGTTATCTTTTTTTTTTCTGGTCGTAATGTGCTACAATTGGTCTATTGACCATGATACGCGCTCTCTCGACTTTTCTCAGTGTTAGGCCCGGATAAACTGTCCCTTGAGAAAGTCGAGAGTTGTATGGTGGTGTTGAGTGTATAACTACTACCCATCGATCACGTATGTTTTGTCCAGCAATTTGAAGACATCAGGGTTGGGAATTTTTGAGTTGTGAGTGGTCTTTTTTTTTCTTGAATGATCGAACCTTCCAGCAGTCTGGACGTTTTCTGCTGAAAATAGAAACGAATACTATTATTAACGGTGCAGGGGTGCACCAATTAGTTATATGTACGTTAATTTAAAAAGAGTTGTATCATGGTTAAATTTTTGAAGATGGGATTTTCTTATAAAGAGTATGATCATATGTCATTTTAAAAAGAAATTATTATAAAAGGTGTTGGCGGCCATGGGTCATTTTATATCTAATAATGCATGTCGGGTTTGGGAAGGCAGGGAATACCCTTTCTTTTGCCCCATACTTGGGTAAGACGTGTACTGGTTTTTCACTATAATATGTCTAATGGTTCACTTGGTCTCTTCAGGAGGTGGAGGTGGCGGCGGCGGTGGTGGTGCCGGACCGGGAGGATTTGGTCAGGTCGGCGGGGGACGGTCAGGTGTGTTTGACCGTGGCGGTGGCCGTGATATGGAAGTTCAAGAAGATACCATTTTCGTTTCTGGCCTGGGAGAAGAAATTACAGAGGGCGAGCTGGCAGATTTTTTTGGAGCCATTGGCATCGTGAAGGCGAGTGATGGGGTTTTTTGTTGTTGTTGTTGTCGTTTTTGGTAGTTGTGATCGAAATGGATGTGTGGGTGGACGTTGCTATAACAGACTGTTAACTTGGTTTTAAAGGTGGACAAACGAACTGGAAAGCACAAGGTTTGGATTTATAAGGATAAAATGACGGGAAAACCAAAAGGAGAGGCTACTGTGACTTACGATGACCCTCCAGCTGCCATGCAAGCTATTAACTGGTTCAATGGTAAGTGTTTTGTTTTTGAACACTTGGGAAGTGCCCCAATGCACCTTGATGCAAAATGTTGTGAACTCCTGGCTGGTGTAGTAGTGGGTTGGATATCTCAATGGTGTCTGTTGAATATTCCCTGTAAGAATGTGATATTTTTTAATATAGGAAAAGATTTCAATGGAAAGAAGATAAAAGTAGAGTTGGCTACAAAAAAGAGCAGTAACTTTGGAGGAGGAGGTGGAATGCATGGATCACGGGGTAGCAGAGGAGGTGGTGGTGGAGGTGGAGGTAAGCTTGTTGTCCCGTTGAACAGTGGTGATTTTTTTTCTTGACTTTACTAAAGAGTGATTTTACCGTTCCTTTTGTAGGTCGCGGTATGGGTGGTGGACCTGGTGGCGGAGGAGGTGGACCAGGCGGACCACCTGGTGGACGTGATGGAGACTGGAAATGCCAGAATCCCAGTTGTAGTAATAACAATTTTTCATGGCGTAATGCTTGCAACCGCTGTGGGGCTCCTAAGCCAGATGTATTTGGAGGAGGTAGGACTTGTACTCCATTCTTGAAAGATGTTAAGTGCCTGTGATTAGGATGAGGCATTCCTGATACCTGGATTTGTGTCTTTAGATTCTGGTGGACCAAGTGGTGGAGGAGGAATGGCTGGACGTGGCGAGCGTGGAGGAGGCAGGGGTAGAGGCGGTGGAGGAGGTGGTGGCGGTGGTCCAATGAGACGAGGAAGTGGAAGAGGAGGTCCAGGCCGTGGTGGACATGGCGGTGGCATGAGAGGAGGGTACGTATGTTCTTCTCTGCATGAAAAGGAGTACTTTTGTGCTATCTTGATGACTTTTGATATTGGTTAGTTGTGGTGACTTAATTTAATCTGTTGTTTAGGCGAGGTGGCGGCGGTGGTGGTGACCGTGGAGATAAGCGTCCAAAGCCTTACTGAAGTTCAAAAGTAATTGGATGAGGACGACGCGGAATTGCCGTCCGCTAAGATTCATCCCATTGAAGTCGTTATTAGTCGACTTTTTTTAGCTGTCTTGTGAAGTCTGTGCTGATCATAATTCTGACGGATGGACGGACAGATCAACCGGACACTTTAACACAAACATACTGTTCTTAAGTTTTGACCAGTTCATTATCATTTTCATCTTGACCGCGTTCATCTTCATATACTTGAAGCTGTGAGACCCAGTTGTGAGTGAGGACGTTAGGAAACTGTCCATTTAGTAAAATGGATTGTTATTCCTAATGAAAGTTGTTTTTCAGCATTGTGCTTCGCTCGTTAGGTATTAAAAAGCAGATAATTATCAAACACTTTAATGTCCGTGTTCAATTTAGTATCGTTTGTGTGACTCCAACTGCATTTTTGAATAAAATTTAAGTGATGAGGTCTTCGAGGGTTGTTTTGGCTTATTATACGATATGGTCGTTAAGGCATTTATGTAAACTACTGTTACGTTAGTGGCTTGGTTAATTAAAAATTTGCTGACTGACGATGAAGAGGTGTACAATGTTATTTGCACAAGGAAGAGCTTTTTGAGCAGGGTTGTCCAACCATTCTGGTATTGTGGGCCACTCGGTTGCTCTAACAGCAAATTGTGGGTGTTTTAGGGCCCTGCAACTTCAAGGTTGTTAGAAACCGCAGATTCCGGGCCTGATATTGATGATGTGATTGTCAATTTGTTTCCTTGTTTTGTGTGTGAAAGCGGGTCATCGGTAAACCCCCAATTACAGAAGTTTGGCCCTTTTTTCTATCAACTTTTCAAAGATAACCGGTTCTCGTCTGATCACTGAAGTTAAGCAATGTCAGCTAATACTAGCTTGGAAAGAGTGGGTACTGCTAATACCCCAAATCGTCGTCGTTGAGTGCAGCCAAGTTGCGTTGGACACACCAGTTCCCGTGAGATCACTGAAGTTAAGCTGCGCAAGCCCACGTCTAATACGAACAAAGATGGTTGGTAAAGAACGTTGGGTGCTGCAAATGTCCCCTCTCCTTCATCCTCTTCACCTACCTCCTCATCCCCCCGCGAGCAGCCTCCTTAGGGTTCGTCCTATTACGGCTGTTTGAACCATGAAACTAATCCAGTAATCCATCAGATCTACCACCAACGGCGTAGTGTCTAGGCAAACTCTGCATTAGAGCTACGCAGAGGACGGGGCTCTAATGACCTTTGTAGTTGAAGGAGACAAAGATGAGAAGCAAACAATGGTCAATAAATGAAATTGAATGCCGCACTCTACTGGGAGGCAATTATTGCAATATAGAACTGTTGGCATTGTTGTACTCACTATTCCTTTTGACGATGAATTTCATTTATTCTCGACGATTATGATTAAAGGAGTTTGGTATCACCGGTATCATTTATTGAATGAATAAAGTGAACTGTGGCCTTTATGTGGTCTCCATTCGTCTACTTACCAATTGTTTTCGCCTATGAGTTCGGCATTCAAAAATAGAACTAAAATATGTCGTCGTCCTGTCTGGAATGAGGCCTACTATACTGTTATTCGATTTGGTGATCGAGAAATCGCGTTATATTGTGAGATGTGAACGATCGAGATTGATTCTTTCCGGCCAGCGTTTGACGTATGAGGAATGTGGCGGCGGTGGTAGTATTATTATGATACGTATTATAAAATAGGTTTATGACATTTACTGCAGACTGTATGGTAGTCCTCATTGCGGCATTTGGTTGTTGTAAATTGCGATCGATTAAAAGAATGCAGAGAAACTTATTGATCCGTTTAGTTCCTCTCGTAGACACAGTACATAACACTGGCGTTCCATATGAACGCTCCTTTTTTTGTGTGTGGAACTGCATGAGAGGTTCATAAGAGATTTGGAGTTTTGGGAAGGATTTAAAACTTATACTGCATAGAGAGAAAGAGAGAGAGAAAGACAGATTACCAGGTTTCTGTATAAATAACGCAGTAAAAGCCATGACTAGTACTGACGGCTGTGCTGAACAAGAGCCAGAAATCAAGATTTTGAATGAGGTATGAAATATTCCTATGTCTTTCAGGAAAAATAAAACACTAATTGGATGTACAATATGATGGTTGAAGACTTTTCATTTCCATATATTTTATTATGCGGTGTAGTTAAGAAACGCAGTGAAGGATATTTTGCCGGAGCAGGTCAACAACGACGACTTCTTGAGTCGGTGGTTGCGAGGTACCTACAGCATATCCATCTTGGACTCTATGCCAAGATTATAAAAATAATTAGCCTGAGGTTCTAATTCTTATATTTTGTACTTTCATCTCAAATCTTTTGTGATATTATCCCATAGCTCGAAATAATGATGTTACCAAAGCGGAAGCCATGTTACGAGCGGTAAGTGGGGAAAAGCCTTTTTCATCGACTTCCCCAGTTCTGGATATGTACAATTGGTGTATAAATTGCGTTATCCTTAGTCTCTGCTATGGAGGAAGCAAATTGGAGCAGATGAGCTTGCAGATGACGTTGATGCTCCAGAAGTAAGGCTATGTACAAACAACGTCCTGTATTAACCTACAGATAAATGCGGACGGATTAATTGAAAGTTTTCATCCTTCTGCATGTCTGTAGGCACTGAAGAAGTATTATGCTGTCGGCCTAGTAGGCCATGATAAGACTGGATGTCCAGTTTGGATCGTTCCGTTCGGAAACTGGGATATAAAAGGTATAATGCTGCAAAACAAAAAATTGTAGTTATGCTGCAGTTTTCAACAGCCGCTTCTTTTAACATTTGTGTATAAGGACTAATGCAATCTGCTAAGAAATCTGATTTTATCAAGTATTCAGTTCATTTCATGGAACGTAGTTTGAAAGACATGAAAGCCCAATCCGAACGGGTGAGGTTTGACCCCCTCAGAATGTCGTCTTAATTCTACTGGCGTTGTGTTGAACTCTTTATTGAATATCTGATCACAGCTCGAGATGAAAATTTGTCGACATGTCGTTATCTTCGACCTGGAAAATTTTGGGATGCGTCACGTATCTTGGAAACCAGGTAACATTCAAATATTGATGAGAACTGCAATAAGTAGTCAGTAGAAGTTAGATACTGATAATTAATTCTTGGTTTCTCAAGGTGTTGATTTGATGGTCTACATGGCAAAGCTGTTCAGTGACAACTATCCTGAAGTTCTGAAAAAGATCTTCGTCATCAACAGTGAGAGTTTCCTGTCTGGGTCACTAAACTTCTCTGAAATCTTCTATGGACTGGAATTTTGAATTCTGTTGCAGCTCCCAAGATGTTTGAAATTGCATTTGCTGTTATTAAACCATTCATCAACGAAGTAACAATCAAGAAACTACAGATGTTTGGACGAGGCAAGTAATGTGAAATACAAGAGAACGGCGTTTAAAAATCCTGAAACCCAATATTGAGTGTTCTATCAACACCAGAAATTGTAATTTCTTCCTGGTGTGTTTATCAGATAACTGGCAGGATTCCCTTTTGCAAGTGGTTGATGCATCCGAATTGCCAGTTCACTGGGGAGGAACAAAGACAGATGGGACAGGCGATCCACGATGCCCTACTTTGGTTAGTCAATATCCCTTGTACAAACATTTCATATTTGAATAGCAAACTGCTTGGTTGCCTTCGTGATATCGTTCGTCTTTCAAGGTTTGCTCTGGTGGTGAGGTACCCCTTTCCTACTACATGGCACCCGCTAATCGACTGGCAGAAGCCACTAACTTGCAAACGGTGATTGTTAACAAAGGTGCAAAGATGTGGCTGGAGAAGGATGTAGCAGAGGCTGGACAAACGCTTAAGTAACTTGATCATTATTGGCTAGGAATTTGCCTTTTAATTTTATCCTTTTGTTTGTTGATTTGACCCTTTTACTCTGGAATGAAGGTGGGAATTCAAGACGGAGGACAATGATATTGGCTTTGGTGTCTTTTGTCAAGACGGAGATGATCTCAAAGAGTTGCTTCCAACTCAGCGTGTTAATTGCCATCTCGTACCAGAAGATGGTCAAATACTATGTTCTAGTCCTGGAAAATGTAAGTCAACTTGTGGTCACTTGGTTTGATGACCATTTAAGTCATGATAGTTTTAATTATTATATCATTTCAGATATGATTTGCTTCGATAATTCGTATAGTCGACTTCGGAGCAAGAAGTTGTCGTATGTACTGGAAGTGGTCCAATAAGTTTTAAACTATTTAAGTACGAATTCAGTCAGAGACTTTGTCTTGCCTGAATGAATAACAGTCCTCTCCCCCCATTTTTCTCATGAAAATCTTTGATGTGATTCATTAACTTTAAAGGGAACAATTTTATTAAAGATCTTCCAATCAAATGTTTTTAAAACTATTATAACATGAACATATGTAGGATTTTTTCTGTAAAAAAAAATCTAGTCACAATACTTCAAAAATCATCAGAAACACAGAAGCGACCGATTTTGGCCATTTATTTCAGTTTCCTGTACAAATTTTTTTTTTCAGTTTAGTAAAAATTTTTTTTGTAACTGATAATTGTGATTTTAATTTTCGGTGTGTTTCGGTCAAGAAGATTGTGTATTCATCAATTCAATCCAGTTGCCTGTTTCACTGTCAACGAGCTTTATAATTGGTATGACGATCCCAGTGAAACAGCCTTCAGCCAATGACAGCGTAAAAGAAATGGGAAGTAGCGAGCAGGAAGGAGGAAGGGATGCCAGCCCCAAAACCTCTAGTGACCTGGGGATTTCATTTAAAACTCATGTATAAACAAGGCAAGCATCTTTCACAAGTGGTGTCAGGCAACGAACGACTGAAGTGGAAGCTATTACAAAAAAATTGAAGAAGCTTCCTTTTGCATTTTTTTTGTTTTCCTGTATATAATTATGAAACTGGCACACGAACGTTTTAGTGAGCTTTGATGGACCATCTATGCTGTGTCATCTGGATGGAGAAACAGAGAGATGATTCAAATATTTGATCGTTTGGTTTTTTTTGTCGTTTATCTCGCGCCCACACAAAACGAACGCGAGATCTATCGACCACCGGACGATCACTTTTCCACTTAGCCTAATCAACAACATAAAACAACAACAAACTCTTGGCTGTTTCTGTTGTCGTTATGGAACTGGCAGTTTTCCAAAGTAGATGAATAGTTTTTACCTGCAAATTGTTTCTCATCTCGCGGTTTTGCCTCGCCAAAGATCTTCGCCCGGTTCAAGGTATCTGCTACAGAATTCACTGGATCCTTGACTGTCCTAGGTAGTAACTTCAATCTAGGTCGCTCCGAAGAATCCTCTATTTAATAACAAATATGAAAAATCATTCATTATAATATTTTTTTTATCATTAACAGGTGAGAAAAGGAACCAGCGACTCACCTGCAGAAGGCTCTTTGAAGCTTTCTGAAGGTCTGTCTTGTGGTCTTGAACCTCCATAAGCTGGTCGGTTCCTGTCTCGGTCTTGATCACCACCATATCCTCCTCCTCCTCCGCCGCCACCACCACCACCGCCGCCGCCGCCGCCACGATTTCCACCACCGTAACGACCATCTCGATCATTGTAACGCTGACGGTTTCCACGTCCACCTCCCATACCACGGTCATTGTATCCTCTTCCTGTCGACACAAAGGTGTAAGATAGAATTTGACCAAAATAACGATAATGGTATCGTACTGTTACTTTACCAGAGTCTTCGTATCCACCTCGCATGTCACGATCTCTGTCTCTTCCTCCACCCCAACCTCCGTAGTTGCCTTTCAAGGGATAATATCGACCTTTAGCTAATTACAGTATACACTTAATCAGGTGTAAAACTTGGCTACTCCCTTACCACCACCACCGCCGCCACCACCACCTCCTCCTCCGCCGCCGCCGCCGCCGCCACGGTTGTCCATCCCACGACCACGGCCGCTGAAGCCTCCTCCCCGGTCACTACGTCGTCCTTCTGCTACATCGACTCTGATGACAGAGTCTGAAACGTTAGCTCCATCGTAGTTCAGCGCCTCTTTCAGGGATTCCAAGTCTTCAAATTCAACATAACAGAAACCTTTGAAGCGGTCAGTATCTTTGTCTCTGACTAGCCGCACATTACGGACCTGCAATCACAAAGATGGTCATCATATTATTACTGTATAACCAAATCTAGTATTAACACCATCTCACTGTTGTAGTTATTAAAGTACTTACTTTTAATCCCTTGAAAATTAAATCTATATCGCCTTGAACGATTCCTTGTGGCAAATTGCCTACATACGCCGTATAAGGTGGCTCTTTTGGCAATGGACGGCGGCTGCGGTATCCTCCTCCTCCTCCTCCACCTCCACCACCACCACCACCACCGTCCCTAATAAAGTAATGCATGTTAATAAGGTAAAATTCAAATACAACGGTAGGTTGAGCATAATTAATATTTCATCCGAGTACGACTTTCATTGTAAGCCAAGCTTCGAAATTGCTTTCTTTTTTCCTGGCTAGTTAGGTTTTCAGTTCCCAACAGCGTGCAAAGTATACCAGTTTTATACTTACTACACCAACGTTGATATTACTGAGATTATGGATCGAAAACAAATGTATTTCTTAAAAATCAACATTCTCTTAAGGTTAAGCTTTTCTTTAAAATGCCAGAGAATGGAAAGTACGTGAGTGCGATGTCAGCGGGGTTTGGTAATTCTGCATTTTAACGACGTAATCACATATCCAAACTTACTTTAGAACTTGGAGGGAACAGCTTTAGTTCACGTAAGTTCCACAATGATGCATTAAGTAAGAAGAAACGTTATAAACACGAAGAAAAACAAAAGAAATTCACCTGGAATTGTGTTCGTCATAACTGCTGTATCTATCCGCCATGACAGATTTAATTGGGCATCTCCCGGCTCTTCGCAACCCTAGCTGTGAAACACAACTAAACAAACTTCAGCTATGGCACGCCATGCTCGTAATTCACATATGGTATTTAACTTATATAATTTTATCAGTAATATATTAATAATGATTAAATTAAATATTTAAAGTATATAATCGTGGGAAGCGCGGTTATAGAGCCGAATTTCACTTTTTTCTTTAACGAAAGCTAGACTTATTAGAGGTATAGATTGATTGAGTGCAAGCTTGCACCATACATAACCGGTTGTAAAGAACGTGTGCACGGTCGGCCGGTGCAGAATTCGAAAAAAAACATGGCTGGACCAACATCTGTTAAATCACTAGATAATTCAAAGACTTTTGAGAAAAAGGAAGAGATAAATAAAGATGAAGAACTTCTTGATATAAAAAGTTGCTTTTGGGATCTTCCTAGCTGGGATTCTTCAGTTAGGGAACAAGCAGCCTTACGTTTAATTTCATCTTTGACTAGCGGGAAAGTTCGAGTGAGTAACATGATTTAAAGCCACGTGCTTCAATTTTCGTATTACTTTTAATTCTATGTAAAATTTTAATAAATGTTTAAGGCATTCCTGCAGATTTAAGACGATTTATAGAAATGAATGAAATTGCGCCTAAGAAATGATGCTTAGCATGAGATTTGTTTCCTGAGAACTTAATTTCTAAAACATTTCAGGTTTCACCACCGTCATCGTCTGCTGCTGTTGTTGTTCTTCCCGGGTAATTGCTGTATGGGGTGGATCACTTCAAACCTGTGTTAATATACTGACTGTTTGTAATTCACAACTCTTGTCCGGAGAGGGGGTGTGCAAAACCCGGTGGCAGCCCCATCCGATTATAAGTTGTATACTGTATCAAGTTACTTTGCAATATGTAGCTTGTAATAGCTTAGCAGTGTATTTTGCATTGTGCGTTTCTCTACTTTTGCTACTCATTTGATAGTATTTCAGCTAATTGTTTGTTCAGTCACTGCGAGCACAATGTTTGATAGCCCAAATTTAAAGCATAGTAACTTCTGATAAATGCCTGTGGTGGTAATATGTCAAACTTTGACATAAAGCTATTGACCGTCATCTACTATCGGTGTTATGTACATTTGAAATGTGCAAGGTGAATCTCTGAAAGGAAAAGTGTCAAAACGTGATGTTAATCATTTAACCTGCCAGATGGCTAGTCCTAATAATTGCTTTAATGAAGTTTTAAATATTTTAGGAAGATGAAGTTGTACCCATGTTGAATTATACCATTGAACGCTTAGTTCGTGGACTGTCTTCTTCGAATAAAGCTGCACGCCTGGGATTCTATGTAGCATTAGTTCAAACACTTCGTGTGTCAAGTGAGAATCTCAATCTACAAAGTGTCGTTGACCTTATCAAGGGCGAGTACGACACCACACTAGAAAATCAGGTGATTTGCCCAGCATTAAATACATTTAGCATCCTTACGCGAAAGCATAAAATAATTTATGTTATTATTTTCAGAAGGGTTCCAAATCGATAAGTGCTGCCTTTGCGTATGGTGCTGTCATCCGCTCTGGAATTATTAACAAAGTATGAGATTAGAAAGATTTAATGACGAATTGTATTCATTTTTTTTATCCTAGTTAAGATTTGATTCCCATTACTTAGGAGCCAGAATTATTAATCAATGTTTTTGAAGAACTTACCAAACTGGGTTCCCAAGCAGAAGTTTTGCAAGAAATGTGTTCGACTTTTGTGGTAGACATGTTTGAGAAAGTAAGTGAAAACTTTAAATTCTCTCGTTCATTGTGATTTACAGCATTAGCATCATACTAGTACAGCTATACTCTTTCAACACGTATTTAAACATTTTTTATACATTCCGCGATTTCTTAGGTTGAAAAGCATTTTTTTAAAAAGCACATGTGGCAACATTTAGAACACCATTTTAAAGGAGGGTGGGAAACATGTACTTCTGAAATTCTTTGGAAGATGATTGTCTTAACTCGCTTTCATTCAGTAAGTAAATATTTACCTATACTATATTCACTTACTAGATAGAGTGACTTGGGAGGACCTGTGTGAGTTCATTGTACCTTCTAGGATGCTGTCAACAAGAAGTTTCTAACCAAATATTGGGGAACAAATCGATTGTTATCATTAGAAATGCATGAAAAAATTATCCACATATTATTTGTAAGTGTATGTTGTTTTTCATTATACTATTAATCATGACATTGTTGTTTTGTGTTATTAAATAAAATATTCTGTTGAACGTTTAGAAGTCTTCATCTAGTCGTTTGAGATCCCATCCCGTTTATAAAGAACTATTAAATGAATTGTTTACAATGGGAGATTTTGGAAAGTTTTGGAAAGCTGTGATTGAAAGTAATTAATCTTTGGATTAACTTTTTGTTATTCTTCGTTGGTTGTATTCTGATGGTTGTTTTTATTAATCAATTAAATCATTTCATTAGCTGTTGAGGTGGATCAGGCTAAAGAGAAATTGCATTCAGTTCTTCTTTTGATGAAAGAAGCTCTTCAATTTGTAAACAGTAAGAGTGACGTGGAAGACCTCTTACTTCCATTTATAATGAGTATATTCATAAAAAACTTGGCTAATTCACAATTAGTTTTATATAATGCTGCGTCGGACCTGGTAAGTTTATTTTTAAATTTTAACAAGTTTTTCTCTTAAGTTTTATCGACTTACTCATTGTGTGAACTTGGAATTTCATAGGCTAATGCCCTCGTTAGAAAAATAGCCTCCCTCACTGATGGACATCTTCAGTTTTATATATTACGTCATCTTTTGCATAAGTAATAATTTCGAGTTAAATGCTAGACAAGGCGGTTAATTTGAAAAACGGCATTAAATTGATGAGATATCTGTGGGTTTAATTTTAGACCTGGGACCCTGCTTTTTGATCGAATCACACGTACCAGAACTATAGCATCTATAATTTCTTCAGTAAGTTGTCATTTTTAATTTCTGCAGTGTTATGTAAAGTTAGATGAAGATGAATTGCTGTAATTACTTTTGCAGTTAACGTCGGAAGCACAGAAGTTACTTACGGAATTCCTGAAAGACGTTTTTGGTGGACTGAGCAGGTTGGATAACTTCGCTAAGTTTTTAAATAATTGTTTGGTGCTCATATTACATCACCTTATTTCAGTTCTAACGAAGATGATAGCAGTCATCAGGACAGTGAGAGTATTCGGGAAGCATCTCTTTTACATGTACAAAACGCATGTACTCGTATGTTTTTTTTTTCATTTTTCGTTATGGACTTGCTAATGAATTACTAATTATTCTTTACAGTTGTCATTACTGCTGAACTCTGGCAATGTACACTCCATGGAAAATCAAACTGACATTTTACAATTTCTTGCGTTGAATGCGTATTTCAAGAATACATCCGATTCAGTGAGTATTAAACAAGTACGATAATGAATGCATCATAATGAGATTATTGTTTAATTCTTAAATGTATTTAGAATTAGTATCCCTTGGGTAGTTTGATGATTTCTAAAGTGTAGTCTCTTTCCTCTTTTTACAGAGCATTAAAAATCCTGCAAATTTAGCTTTTAATTTACATGCTCTTTCGAAGAAATACTTCAATAAAGCTATATATGGGATTTCCAAACGTGTTTCATGCCATCGAATATCTTCTGTTCAAAATATGTGCACCATATTTTACAGTCTGCTAAGCTACATTCAAAGTCTTCAAAATTCTTCAACTTATACGTTTCTTGTGCAGTGGACTACAGATGTAATATGAGCATGATATAATGTTACAATATGGATGTCCGGTTAACGTGATTACAATAATTGTTGTTTTTAGGTAAACGAGGCATTTAGTAACGTCGTGAAAATCACCAAGAAGCTGTTTTCCAAAACTCAAGGCAATCATGATGTAAAGAAGGCGCAGGCTTTCTTCATCCTGTATTTTCATGTCTGCTTACAACTGCTCGGAAATTCAAAAGAAGCAATTAAAATCCTTAAAGTCAGCATCACTCCATGTTTTTTCTTAAAATTATGTGGATACGAGTTAAAGTGACGTGTGTCTAACTTTTTCTCTCTTAGGATTTGGAAGTATGTTATGTCAAAGCTTTTAAGAAATCTTCGACTAAAGATGATTCTAACAAGCTAGAATGGATTCAAGTCATCGTTGACATTTTACTCTCTACTGTGTCAGAGGATGATGAAACAATGAGTGTTTTAGTAACCAATTCCTTTGCCCTGTTTGTAACGTTTTTGACTCCGGCTGCCTTGAATCAAATATTAGACGTATAGTTATTTTCTTACAAGACTCCTGTTGTGATTTAAATTTTATGAGTAATATAATTAATACCGATTTTTGAATTTCTATATGATTAGATAATTAATCCGAACACTGACTCCGATGAACTTTTAGCAATTAAAGATGACAGTGAAAATAGTAGTGACGATAGTAGTTTGAGTGATATGGACAACGAAGATGACAATTCGGATGTAAATGAAGCTTTGAAATCATCTGTAAAAGCCGCTCTTGGAGATGCAGCAGCTTCAAGTGACTCAGTAATATCCAAAAGAATAAGTTAACGGGACTTTGCAATGAAGATTATTATAGGAATTTTAAAATTGTTGATATTTAGGAAGATGAAGTATATATGAATGATGATGCCATGATGCGTGTCGATGACAGACTTGCTGAGGTGTTTCGTACTATGTCTAAGAGAAGAATTCCTAATCTTTCAAATGAAGATGAAGCAATTTATCATTTTTCTAATAGGTAACTGCTACTCATTTTCTACATCTTAAGAAAATTAGTAATACGTGGTAAAATATTTGTCATAGTCTCATTGTACTCCTTCTCGTTTAGGTGTGTTGAATTCCTCAATATTATAGTGGACGTCAGGCCTAGTATAGTCTTTCTTATGGTTAGTTTTGGATTTCGTTATCCTAAAATTCAGTAATTTATACGCTTTGGAAATATACATATCCTGTACACTCACATTATTTCTTTCTGCCTTAGAATTCCTTAAAGGTTCTCGTTGATGCTTTCGATTCAGGAATGAAAGATAAAAATAAGCTTTCATTTGTGTCCCGCTGTAAGGCGTGCTTGCATAATATCATCAACGTCAAAAAGGTAAGATTATAAAGACAGATTGTGGCAATTGATTGAGTATGTCAATTTTGGGTGTGTTCATTATATTTTGGGTCCAGCCTCGGTGACGCAGGAGGTAGCGCGCTCGATTACTTCGTCAGTGATTCCAGATTCGACACTGGTCGAGTTGGGTTGGCTTCTGCGGACCCTGACTGCACATTCCTTCAGATGAGAAGTAAAAACGAGGTTCCGTTTGGTCTACGATGTCATTTGCACGTAGAAGGTTTTACTGTTCAACGGGTAGATGAGGCAAAATTCCCAACTGTAGGAACTCTCCCCACCCCCTCTTTGTGTCTGGTGGAGGGCCCCGACGATCAATAAGCATAGGGGGTTGCAACTTTGGCCGGTGTTATACCTCAAAGTGTTTGCTAAGGTGATCTGGGCAGCTGACCTTTGTACCTTGTTTCTTTGTACCTTTATTCCGCCATAATTATGTCAGTTAACGCATAAAAACATGGTTGGACACTGAGGTACTCAAAAATTACCTCAAAGTGTCCCACCGGCAGCAGCCCACAAATTGTTGCAAATTTATTTGTTATTTATTCGTAGTTCCAACAAGAACCAATTGATAGTACTTTGAACTTTGAAGAAGTACTAACGTACGTCATTAATAAATTTCAATCAGGTATGAATGTGGGATGTTGTAGTTTTATAAATTTTACGTGTACGTGAGCTGATTCTAAAGGTGATTATAATTTCCAGTTGTAGATCATTCTGTCGCGTACCTTCTTTGTGAAGTTTGTGTTTTTGTGGTAAGGAACAAGTGAATACACAATACTTTATTTATTCATATTATGTTGCTTGATTATGATTTCGTTTTTTTTATTTATTTATTAATAATACTGACAGATGAAATGTGCTTTCCATTATGAGCAGTCCGGTTCTGGGATCGTTAATAATTCCGAAACAACAAAGAAGGTGTGTCACGCGATTATACTACCATAATAGCGAAATTCTGCCCTTGTATTGCATTGCTTTTTTTTTCCTGTAATTCATTAGCATGATGGCGTGGTGAACTCATCAGTTGACAAGTGCCTAGAGATATTCAAGACATCTTTAGAAAATTTTTTTGAAAATAAGTACAGTAGTTTTTTAATCGTTAATTATTTGTAGGAAACAGTAGAAAGCAATTTTTTCTCGTGTGTTCCTGGTTGCAATCGAAACGGCTGTATTGCGTTGCATACACCAGTTCTCGTCTGATCACTAAAGTTAAGCAGCGCAACCCCAGCTAGTACTGACATGGGTGGCCGCTTGGGAAACCTGGGTACCGCAAATACCCATAAATCGTCGCATTAGTGTAGTGTCTGTGCAGTCTCTGCATAAGAACTATGCTGTTGACGGGGCTCTAATGACCTTATAGTTGAAGGACCCTTAAACATCAACAAAACGAAACTAACGAAAAATGGTTGCAACGGGAAAAATGAGGCACCTCGTTCCCTGCCTTAGGCGGAGAAACAGTATGAACTACTGTACCCGTCGTTATTTTTTTTCAGGGTTTCTCGAATTCCTTGGGAGTTATTTAGCATGTTTATTTCAAAGTTTTCGGTAAATATATTGATAAAACAAAATTGTTAGTGTTTCTTCATGGTGTGGTTGCTTATTATGTTTTTGTCTGCTTACAAGAATTGTGGTTGGCAATTCACTGATATGTTATTGAAGTTCGCATTCATGGATGATGATATGAGGCTGTTCAAGAAAGTTAGCGGCTTTTAAGATTTCTTACTTTAATTGTGGAAAGTTGATTTGTTTAATATATAGTTGTTTCAATTTAGTGTCAAGCTATTTCATTGATGAACGATATGATTTCTCGTGAACGTAACATTCAACAGACTATTGACTTGGAGCTGTGGAAGAAGTTCTCAGATGCTGGACTTCAAGGAATTGGAAAGGTAGAGATAATTGGTGCACCTTAATAGTCTATACTATAAGGTGATTCAGTCTAATAATTTATAAATTCATCTCAGGAGTTAACTGCCTTGATTACGTGCATGAAAAATAACCTTTTAAATGAAATTTTGACATTTACTTATCATCTGGCCAACATCAGTTTAGCGATGGGTGTTAGGGTAAGGATCTTATTGAATTTGACTTTGATCGCTGCTGCTGCTGCTGAGGCATTACTAATGTGTTTTATTTCAGCATAAGAGTACAGCGACTATTATTGATAACTTAGAGAAACTCTCTATTAATGCGTCAAAAGGATCCAAAAAACGTATTATTTCGATAAAGCAACTTGTGGAGTAAGCCAATTATCTCTTTTTATTAATTTATCGCAAATTTGCTATTCGTTTTTCATATTCGTTGTTTTATGTCAGAAAATTGGATACAGCTTCACAGAAGAGAAATGATAGTTCTGATTCAAGGCCACAAAAAAAGAAAATAAAAACAAAATAAATTATTCATTGATTATTCGAAGGTGAGACTTCGATTTTATAAATATCTTTAAATTGTCGATAAAGTTATAATTTTATTTTAGTAAGGTTGTGGACGTGTTGCTTGCTCTAGTAAAAATTATTACGTTTTATTAAAAATCACTAAACAACACCTTTCATACACATCTATGTTCTTGCTATACCCCAGTGTGGACCAGTGCCGTCTTAACAGCATTATGGTCCCCCCCCCCCCGGGCAAAGCAGTGTGCTTGGACCCTACGTCAACTACTCACAGCAATAATATGGAACTGGTCGCTTGACATACACAGATTAGCATGGGGCCCCGGGGCAAGTGCCGACTAGGCCCATGCGTTAAGACGGCATTGATATGTACCATGTTTCCATAAATGTGGATAAAATATTTCTTTCTCGTATAAGTTAATTGTCTTTTTGAATCCACCGAGAGAAATTAGACTTACCCTTGAGCCTTGCAGGTGTTGACCTAAGATGCACTTTATTCTGAATGCCATTTCTGAACGATTATTTTTCTGTACGCAATTAAGAATAATTTATCTTGACCGGAACCAGGTGTTGACCTGGAGAAATCATTTATTACAAATTCAATTTTTAAATGACAACACACAAAAATTTGTTACAGTATGTAGCCGTAAAGAAAACATGACTCCGTCCAACAGGCATTCGCCATAAAGTTTATCCAGCTGCAAATACAAAATTTAAAGGCAAAATGCTAGGCCCACCACACCGGACATTACCATGGCTTTTTGGAGAACGTGGTCCCACGACTGTGATCGTTCCCTGCCGCAGGTGCCTCCGATAACATGCATCATTTTAACATATACTGTAAATAATGAAACACATTGTAACAGGGGAGTGGGGTAAGCCGGCATCCGTCACAGACAACCCTTCCAATATCCCTGCAGGTCAGAGGCGTACCGAGGGGGGCGTAGGGGGACAGATGTCTCCGGGCGCAGAAGACATGGAGCGCAAAAATGCGGTTCTCATGAAGTTCAGAGGGCGCAGATTTCGGTCTTTGTCCCCGGGCGCAGAATACCCTCGGAACGTACTGCTGCAGGTTCGAGGTCCCTGTCTGGGGTGCTCCCGTTCTCAAGAATAGAGGCTAATTCCAAAGCAGCCGTGGGAGCAGGTTGTCCGTAAGGACGTGTGGGGTGGATGGGGACCTAGTGAGAGATAAGCGGGAGTGGAGGGCTAGAACTCACAGTTTTGACCCTGCCATAGGCGGGATAAGGGTATGATAACACAGGTGGCAAAGATTAGGCAAACCTATGTATTTCTCGATAGAAATCTGGTCAAAATTATAGCTATATGAACCACGCACGCACCCCTGAACATCCTTATGCACCGGCTGCTGGCACTTCCGCATCACTGTCAAAACGGAAATCGAGTTTTGTAGCGAAGACTGCTCACATGAGGGTCATTCTTATTCGGTTAGGTTTGTAGATTGCCAGTATTATAATCAGCGTAATAATTATTATTTTGAACTATTTGAAAAAAAACGACGGACCTCATGAAAATGCCAGTGTCAGGTGATAACTATTAAACACTTTCTTAGTTGTCGTATCTGAGCAAATTTTGAATAAAATGTTATTTTTATTGATAGACGATTGTCACGCAGAAGTTATTGATTATCGTCAGAGGTATAGGAGTTTAAAACGAAAATTCAGATGCGTAATTTTTGTAAGCGTTCATTATTAAAGTGATCGGTTGAAATAACTGTTGTTAATGATTGAATTTTAATCACAGGAAAATGAAAGCTTTGAAGATGAATTGAAGAAAGCGCAGAGGAAATTACTTAAACTAACTCAAGATAAAAGGTCGGTTCTCTTATCGGTTCTGCGTACAGAATAATATTATATTGAAATTTAATTAAAGATCCTTTTGAACTAATGTAAGATTGTAGTTTTTTGTTAGATCGGTTGCTTCAGTATGAAAGAATAGAGGATTCTTCAAGCGACTCTGATGTAACGATTTCTAGCGATAGCGATCTAGAAAATTTTGCAATGAAAAAGTAACGTAACTACCTACCTGATAACCACAATGTTAGTTTGCTATAAAAGTAGTAATTGTTACTGTGTTTGCGATCTAGAAAGAAGATGCCAACAACAGTGTCGACAGGGACTGCATCAACGACTTCGAATCTGCATAGTTTTTCAACAATTGGAGCACATTCGAGTACAGTACGTCGTAATTACTTAGCTTAAAGACATATTAAATTGGTAATCGTATGAATAGTCACTCAACTGTTGATTTCAGACTCGAAACCCATCAACAGAACCCGCACCGAAAAGAAAAAAAGTAGCTGGAAAAGTTGCGAAACCAATGACTCCAAAACCCGCGGAACCAAAAGAACCTATTCCTCTAAGTCAAGGCGATGGACATATGACGTCTGAAGAAATTGAAAGGCATCTTGAGTCTAGACAAATCCTCATTGACCTCTTGCCTGAAAGGGCACCCCCTACTGTACCAACTGAGATGTTTAGCAATGATCCATCAAGTTTGGAAAGGTGTCTGCCATGCCTTTTTTTGTAACATTTGCCTTAATTATTTGAGAGATATTGACAAGATGAATTTTTTTCCCCCACTTATAGCGAGTTCAATGATCCCGGAGCAGAGACTTCACCGAGCAATATTGGCGATGGATTTATAGAAGAAGATAGCCTAATAATTGATTTACCTGACCAGGATGGTTGCATGTAATAAAATTTCAGACATCACTTTTATTTTATGTTAACATATATTTGCTTAGTATGTACACGATATATAATATATAGAAGTTGTGCGTGCACGGGAGGCCTTCTGCACATGACATGAATTTCAAGCTCATCGTAAGACGCGTACGTAATTGATTGGTCAAGTACAAGTGTGTGGATTTTCGCAGGCCTATAAATCCATACGCGTTTCTGACGATATTCTTTGAATGCGCCTCGCGTGAGGATGGCCTTAGTTGCCCTTGTCCCTTACAGGTGGGTTAATCGACGTCGCCCAACTGCTGGAGGATAACTTCTCAACACAGAAAACGTAGCACGGACAAAAACGAAACATCTGTGTGTATTATCTTTGGGTTGCACAGATAATACTTGATGTGACGAAGCAGTTCCCTGACAAAGGCGTCAATTGCAGCACAAGGCAATTCATAATCTGAATACATTTTTAAGAAATGTAATTTAAAATTCAGATGTCAACTGTTGCTAGATTTTCTTCATTAGAATTGCTCTCGTAGTCTGCCAATATAGATTCGTCATTTGGACTATTGTCAGTTATTACAGCATCATTCTCCTGGTGCTCAGGAGTGTTGTGGAAAGATATGGCAGTGACTGGCTGATTATGGTCATCCATCCTCGTTAAAAGAACTTTTGCTGGAGTCACTGTGTTGTTGCTTTTCAAAACCAGTGTCACAACTTTAGGTGATGGTAAAACACGAGTGTGGCCATGCTGTTAAAGTCACGCAGAAATGAGAAAAAATAATGTAACAGAGAAGATGACCAAGAGAAGCGGTTTTACCTGCGCCACTGCCATCTGTCTTATTTGAATCAATTGCTGCTGGAGAAGTTCCCCATGCTTTTGTTGTAAGGAGGACAATAGTTCGTCTGTTTCGTCACTGATCGGCCCCAACAGTTGATGTTTTAACCTGTCTTCACTTTTCTTCAGATTTGCTATTGCTTTTTGTTGTGACTCAATCTAATCAGCATCATCAACCAACATTAGGTGACTTGAAGATTGTCGGATTTACTGGAGTTCACTTACTTTTGCCTTCAGAAACTCGATTTCTTTCTCATAATGGCTCTCTATTCTTTTATTCTCAAGCCTTAGCTGCTGATTTTGATGTTCCAGTTCCAAAACCTTATTCTGAAGAGAAATCTTGTCATCAAAGAACTGCACCTTAAAGACAATAAAACTCGTGATGTCACAAAATATCACGAACTGGTATATGTCACATGCTGATAAAGAATTACATCGCTGCCTGCCATGACCATTGCCTGACCCACAGTTGGAGTGTTAACTGTTAATGTGTTTGAATTATCTTCCACCTGATCGTCCTGTATGATCATTATTGTGCCATGCTCTGCATTTAAACGTAATGGATCGATGGCTTCCACTGCCATCTGCGCATCTTCTGTCTCATCCTCATTGTCATTTGTAATTGGTGACGTGCTATCGCCATTCAAACAGTAGGCACCTCCTGTCAAATAGATGTTACTTCTTCAACACTAAAGTGGTACAATTTCATTTTAAGTATCTTAATGGACAATATACTAAATAATTAACCTATAACAGACATTCCGTTTATAAACGATTCCCTTGCAGATGTGGTAATGCTATTGTGTGATTCCGTGATCTCCATGCTTTCATAATTTTGCATCGGGACGTTAACTTCCTAATATTTGTTTTTCAAAAAAGGTCAAGTTGAAACCTAGCTGACTGGTAAGGTAGTTTAATCTTATTGTATTAACCTGCGCAATGTGGATCTGGAATGTGGTTAGTGGATTGCGGAAATGAGTCTTATAATGTTTGATGGCTTCATCTCTTCTGTTGAATCCATTCTTACATCGGTAACAATGCCAATGAGCTCCCTTAAACTTCTTCTCCCCTTTAATGGCTCCAACGATGTCACATTGCTCACAACAACGAAGTATTCGCAGTCCTGTTGAAGACACAGAACAGGGATTAAAATATTGCCACCATTTCTAGCTCTCCTTCTCTTAACCATCTATGGTCACCTGCGAAATCAATCCCTTTGTCCACATGTTTTACTCTGTAGTGGGCTCTTAAAATGACTGGATCGTGATATACTTCAGTTTTGACACAAAATGGGCAGTGCAAATGGGATGTCTTTTCACAGCATTTTGGATCAAAGCATTCTACAGGATTGTAGCTATTTTCGGTTCCACGAATTCGAACGCTTGGATGTGCCTTTAAGAGATTAACAGCATTAATATATATATACGATAATCAATAAGATATCACCCTTCTAAACTGTATAAGAAGGATCATTCAAGAAATAGGCCTTGGCTAATTATTGCATAATGTCTGTATATTGCTACTATAATAGTATACATACTACAACGACCGAGTCTTCCAGTATGGAAATCACAAAGAAAGTGTGTATATTTGATACTTACTATGCAAATAGACATTTTGACACACGGTCAGAAGACAAACTTGTACGCTAATGCTAAAGAGAAGTTATCATTTCAGCAAATTTATTTAAATCCATCTCACATTGTTGTTCACCCGTAGCAGAAGACTCAATGAATAAGCGTTGAAGACTCTGCAGCACTCTTCATTTCTATTCTCCATATGTAATGTCCAACGTGAGCCACCGTAAATTGGCGTCAACTTCTGCTGTTGATTGAAAAGTAATTTATTCATTGAAGTGAAACAGGTAATGTCTATTTCTTTCCCTTTCTAAATAAGCTGGAATGCTTAAGAGCCGACCTCAATCGCCCTAAAAGTTTGTGATCTTTCTGTATGAAGAATTGGAGAGCATTTTAAAAACACAGTCTTCTTATAAACGATATACAGAAGTAACACATAAGCCTACTGCGTATTCCACCAATACCAGATTTTTAATTCCAACAAATAAAATTATTTTAACTAGCCCTTTTAAGTTTGCATTTCCGTGGTCACCTCGATAGCTAGATAGCCAATCTAACTACCAGGTAAGTACAGTGAGCAAATCTGACGACTAACGTTGACCGGCATCATCCGCCACCCCGATGAGCGGCTTATTGCGTTGGACACATCGATGACGAAACGCAAACCCAGCTAATACTGACATGGGTGGCCGCTTGGGAAAACTGGGAACCGCTAATCCCCGCAAATCGTCGCATTAGTGTAGTATCTGTGGAGTCTCTGCATTAGAACTACGCAGTGGATGGGGCTCTAATGACCTTGTAGTTCAAGGGCCCTAAAACACCGACGAACCGGAACCCTGTTGACTGCCGTCCCAGACTTTTAAATCTAGTTGGGTAATGCTGCATTTTAGGGTGTAAATGATTTTGTCATGCGTTGCAAACGATACTTGCCGCTACCGCAGTTCTTTTCGCCTCCCTATTCACGTAAAATGCAGGATTACCTTTAGGCAAGGCGCAAAATGAGACTCGGGGTGTAGCAGCCCTGCGAAATTCTGCTAGCAGGCAATCACCGCATATTGAATCGCAGTTTTTCCACCATACTTGCATCAAATAACAAGAGAACTTCTCTGCTTCGCACCGCTTTTTGTTATTGTCACGCCAACTTCACGCAGGAAATTGCGGCATTGGCGCTGCGCTCCGCAGGGTCACGTGGCGCAGGCACCGAGTCATGTCACCCTGCGACTTAATATGCGCAACTACATACTATCATGTGAGCCGTAGAAATTTATGGTGAGTCACCCAGCGTCTCATTTTGCGCTGGGCTTTAGTTGTGTAACAAAATACGAATTGCATTTGCAGTACAGTTTTAGTTGCATGCATAAATATTCATGTTGCAGAGATCATTACTAGATACGTGCCATTCAGTGTACGAGTTGATAGACAAAATAAGTTAAAAAACACCAACAATATGAAACTTGGGTATTCATTATTAGAAATATTTGCATAGTATCCGTTAAACAAAAATCGCCCAAACTTCAGTGTTGGGTAAGGGTGCAATCCTGGCAAAACCAATGTGAACTTTTGCCTCACTGATAGCATAAAGAACACCTTTCGCCTATTAGAAATGAAATCACAAACTTCTTTCGGAAGACAAGCTTCACACTACAATTTCAACAGCCTAAAACAATCTGAATGCTGTTCTATGGAATTATGACACTGTTCATATCTAAGAAAGCAGTCGGGTTTATGTCACGTAACGGGTTACAACGAATCCAGATACTATTATACATCAACTGTCTTCAAACCTGCTTTTACCGAAGCAGCTTTTGATGACTGGTAATGGAACATGATGTCAAGGTGTGTAAAATTATGGATTGGAATGTGTCAGGGCAATACAAAGGGATGAATGACTACAACATAATTGAGAATTGGGAATGATAGTTAATCAGTCGTCATACACGCACAAAAACACACACACACGCGCGTGGTTCGTTTCAAAAACAATAGACTCGTGGCACTTTAAGGAAGTGAAAACTCCCTTACTCCATACTGCAATGCCAGAAAATTAATATAACTCAATTCTGTTCAGTCTTTTGCAACTTTACGCCTGCTTTCGCGACTCCACTTGGATAGTCTTTTGTGATATCTTTGAGCCAAAGAATTTATAATAGATAACACAAAATAAACCACCATTGCGATGACAAGTTTTTCAAAAAGTGAGCTTAGCCAACTTGTTTCCTGAAAAGAAAAAAAATTTATTAGTTTTGTAGTACAGTAATTTGACTAAACTTTATTGATAGTCACAAACGGACAAACCTGGGGAGATTTTGTTCCACTCCTACGATGCAGCTTAGCCTTTTGTTTTTCCAGAAACTCTCTGAAAGGGGCGTGAAGATAACTACCAATGTGTGGTACTACCCTGTTAAAGAATTCAGGGGCATGTTAATGAGTAAATAGATATTAAAAGTTACAGTGGCAAAATCTTACTCTAAGATGTTAACAGCTTTTTCCACTAATGCTTCATTAAATGCGATGATAACAAACATTTTCTAGAAATCATAATTTTATGTTACCAACATTTTATTATCAGTAAAGATATGGGGTGAGAGATTATGATGTGCAGACCTGTATGTGCATCTTGATGATTGCTTTGCCGATCAATGTGGCGCCAAAAAATGTCCAGAAAGGCACAAGAAAGTGCCCACAAGTAATACCTGCCAAATCGAATAATGGATTTGGAATCTAAAACAATTAAAAGAAATAATTTGAAAAAAAGTGATAATGGTTTGTAAAGTTAACGAATATCATTTCCAGTTAAATGCTTACTGAGGCACAGGCCAATATACCAAAGAATCCCACTTTTTCAACAAGCTTCTGGATTGCTAATTTCGCGCGAGTCATTGTAGACTATGATTCACCGATCAACAAAAAAAAAGTGATAAAATATACGAAAAATTATAGTTTTAAAATATTTTAAACTAAAGTAAGCGTATTTAAAGTTTACCTGTGTTGTTGGAGTACTTCTTCGTCGTAATAAGACTTCAAATTCCTCCAAATTCTCATCATCTGTATCAAATCCTGACAGTCTGGCTGCTCGAGCCATGAAATAAGGAGGTAGTTCTCCTAGTGCCGTACCAGCACCCTAAAATTATATATTAAAAGGTCGTTTTATTTATAGTGATGCAACAATAACAAATTGAGTTGAGTGACCTTTGGAATATGCACATACCCACATGAATGCTTCTAACCTCACTTTACTCATAATACTCCATAAAGTAATAACAGTATTTGGTCCATGGTCCGAAATATCTTCAGGGCAAACAATTCTGTAATGAAATTTCCAACGTTTAATGCAGTGTTTCCCAAAGTGGTTCATACGGCCTCCTGGCGGTGCGGGAACACCGTCAGGGGTTCTGCGAAAGGTGTAAGAGAAAGTAAAATAATCCTGACCATTTTTTAAAAGCGTTTTTAGGGTGTTTTAGGGCCCTTCAACTACATGGGTCATTAGAGATCCGTCCACTGCGTAGTTCTAATGCAGAGTCTGCACAGACACTACGCTGTTAGGACGAGTTTGGGGATTAGCAGTACCCAGTATTCCCAAGTGGTCACCCATGCCAGTATTATCTGGGGTTGCGTTGGTTAACTTCAGCGATCAGACGAGAACTGGTGTGTCCAACCCAATACAGCCTCTCTGGCGTGTTGCGAGAGGGAGGTTCATGTTAGGTTCATGGTCAGCTGTGTGTTATATGCAAAGGGGTCCGTGGGCATAAGTTTGGGAATCACTGGTTTAATGGATATTCTAATTAATACTATATGAAAAACAAAAATGTGCCTTACTCATCTGGATATGGCGGTGAAGGAAAATTAAGAGTCCCACATTCATAGGCTGCTAAAGTCACCGAAGCTATATGTGGACCCTAGAATGGACCAATAAAAAAATGACAGGAATCTGAAGAACCAATAACATTTTTAATGCTTTATTTTTCTCTTTAGCGAAAGGGGAAACTCACCAAGTATAGGAGAAAAGTATGAAGACCAGTTCCTAGTCCGACAGATGACAATATTCCAAGTCCTACCCAATATGCACACCATAAAAATTTCTTCTGAACTAATGTTACTACCTGAAGACAAGGTATAAGTTGTTAAATTACTCTCATTTTTTTTTACCTCTGCTTTCAAAGCAGAAATTGAAAAACGAATAGGTTTTCTCTGAACGTACCTTCTGATGTGGTCCATTCAAACGACAGGCTATGATAATACAACTTAATAATATCACAAATGCCAATACTATAAACTTTTTTCTCCATAATCTGTAATAATAACCATTATCATAATCAGAAGACATTCAAAAGGAAAATTGGAGTTGCACTAGGTACGTATGTGTGTAACGTCTTTCCTTACTTCTTCCCGTATGTCACAGTGATGAGTCCCAATTCTCGTATAAAATAGTTTAAAGTCAACAACGGCCTTTTCCAAATCACAATACTCTCTCTTTCTTTAGCTTCTTCAGCTTTATCTTCATAACTAGATTCTAACGTTGGAGTCATACTACCATTATGTTCATTTTCTACGTTAATATTACGTTTCTTGGTAGCTGTCGAACTTCTGGTTTGTGGCATTGTTGATTCTTGTTTTACTATTACAACTTCTAAATCTGGTATACCCTCGCTGAAACGATACATTTGAAAAAGATAGTAGAATTTTGTGAATTTTAAAAGTGCTACACTCCAACATATTAGTGCCTATACTTAAAGTCCAGACTCCCCAGCCATACTTGCATGGTCAGTTAATTCTATGCCTCACCAACATATTTGAAGAAGGTTCTGCGTGTTACCCACAGCCATCGTTTACGAAGTGCAAAGTGATCCATCTCTAAACACAATTATGACGATCATTCATTCTAAAGTTCAGTGCAACTCGAGTTACCCAGGCCCACTATTTTCCTTGGGGCTGGTGGCGTCACGCATCAGCTGCCGGATGTCCCGATCACATGGTCAACCCGAGCGACACGTCATGATTCCCAAATTCTGAACTCTTCACATTATGCCATGGATGTGATGTTTTTTTTTAGGCTATAAGCTTTAGTATTACTAGTTTAAATTCAAGGATATTTTGTTACATGACGACTCTGCAATCTATCGGAAAGAATTCCAAGTACACTAAAAAAGCCGAAAAGCCTTCATTACGTTGCCACTATAGAGTTTTGAATGTAATTCAGTATTTATCCTTTTTTTTAAATTTATATGAAGTAGTGGGTCAGCATTTCGGATTCTTCTTGAAAGGAGATTTAATTCCTTTTAGTACGAATAATAATATCGATTAGAAACTAAGGTGCAAATGTATAAATTCTTACCTGGAAGATAGCGACTAAATTCTTGACTAGGTACGGTTCCAAAGAATTATTTGAGGCCTGTGTGAATCGCTTACTAAGGATCTAACGAAAGAGGGCACCAAACCGTTGACTTCCTAAACTGCTCACTAGATGGCATTCAAGAACTACCTGTTTGTTCGACTGTGTTGCAATTTGTGAATTTGAGAAAGTTTATGTGGTTGGTACAAGTTTATTGTCCTTTGTATTGTAAACAACTAAGGATTGAATGACACGGCAGTTATCTTGTTGGCTACGTGGCGGTCAGATAGTGTCGTTGTTTGTAAATTACAAGAATTCTTTTTTTTTTAAGAGTCAAGAGTCACTTTGCACCATGAAATACAATCTCAGCTTTAGAAATACACGTATTGTACGGTGTTGCTGACGCAGTTACAGAGCGATTTTCTACCCCCGAAACTATGGTTTCAAATTATTTTTACTATTATTCTAGCCCAAATGCTTATTATACACCAGTTTAGTGAAAGATGAGTACTTTATTTAAAACCATTCAAAGTACTTAGTTATAATTAACTTGCAAGATAAGTGACCATTTCGGATATAGGCCTACTTTTTTCCCCTCGAGATTCCATATACAGTACGGTGTAGCAGTGTTTCTCAACTTTCCTTGTTTGTTTGTGTTTAAGGTCCCGTCAACTACAAGGTCATTAGAGACCCGTCCATTGCATAGTTCTAATGCATAGACTGCACAGACACTATACCCAGCTTTCCCGAGCGACCACCCATGTCAGTACTAACTGGGCTTGCGTTGCTTAACTTCAGTGATCAGACGAGAACTGGTGTGTCCAACGCAACTCGCCGCTCCCTCTCAACTTTCCTCATCGCGTCCCATTTGGGAAAAAAAGCATAAAACAGTGACCCTCTAGCTCCTAATTTAACCCAGTGCTTTAATGAAGAGGCCTGACTAGATACTGTATGTAGCGATAAAAGCTTTGGCCCACCAGGAAAATTTCACGGTCCAGTAGTGGGTCGCAGGCCGCCCTAAATTTAAGAAACGCTGGCATCAGTGGCATACCACACCGGGGGACACTATTGCAAATTCCCAGTCCCGGTTTTTTCCTACAACCATAATTTAATTTGAATGTCAATGAATGCCAATTTTGTATTTACAAAACAATATATTCTATTAAGCTCACTGTGGCAAAGAAAAGAGCCTTGGCCAACGCAATAAGCCTCTCCCCAGGAAGTATTAAGGAAGGGGGGAGTGGACGAAAGGTATATTAGGATAGTGCAAGTCATTCACGACGATTTCTTTACCAGGGTAAGGAATAAAATGGGGAGCACTGGAATCTTTCGAGTGAAGGTCGCGTTATATCATGGTTCGGTCCTTAGTCCATACCTTTTTTTTTAATAGCTAAGGCCATATATGTTGACGGGAGTAGGGGAATGGGTATCCCCAATACATGGCTTTTGCCGACGACGTTGAATCTTTGGAGACACCAAGGAGGAGGCACAGCAGGGCCTAAACGACATTAGAGTAGTGATAAGAAAAGGGGGACTGAAGCTGAACTTTAAGAAGAGTGAATCTTTTGCTTCCAACTGGGACAGACAGTGGCAAGGTTGTATCCGGGGGGGGGGTGAGGAGGTTCTTAAGGTACAAGCGGTTAAATATCTGGGATTAGAGCTGCAGAAATAGGGGGCACGGGGGAAGAATCACAAAACGAGAATGCAAGTGGTTGAAATGCGAAACAAAATTGGAAACGTGTACATTAGAAGAAGTCCGGGAGTGGTAAGAGAATACAGATTGACATGGTAAGCATTTGTGATAAGGGGGGAAGAAGAGATAGGACAATTATGGGGATGCAGATTTTAGGAAACACCGGGGCAGGGGACGGCCAAAGCTAACGTGAGCGCAGGTTTTCCGGCGGGACATGGCCGAGTGCGGGGTGGATGGGAATTAGTTGTTTGTTTGTGTTTTAGGGCCCATCAACTACGAGGAGACTGCACAGACACTACACTAATGAGACGATTTTTGGATACTAGCGGTACCCATTTTTCCCTAGCAGCCACCCATGTCAGTACTAACTAGGGTTGCGTTGGTTAACTTCAGTGATCAGACGAGAAGTGGTGTGTTTTGTCACTCATGGGAATTAGTGAGGGATAGACAGGAGTGGGGGGGCTCGTTAGGTGCATTCCAGGAATGCAGGTGGTCGGCAGCAGTCGGGGTAGGGGGAAACCGAAGCAGACGTGGGAGCAGGTTGTCCGGAGGGACATGCCAGAGTGTGGGGTGGACAATGTATGAAATTTTAGTGGCTCGGGTGAGGTACTGTACCAGATGGCTGAGAAGCATAGAGCAGTAAAGAAGGACCTGCATGCGATCTTTGTTGACCTAGAGAAGGCTTATGATAGTGTCCCACGACAGGTTGTATGGGATGTTCTAAGAAAAAAGGGAGTGGATGAAGGGCATATCAGAATTATACAGGATATGTATGATGGTTCCACAACTAGGGTGAGGACGGCATGGGGGAATACCAGTGTCTTCAAGGTGGAGGTAGGGCTCCATCAAGGATCAGCTCTCAGCCCCTATCTATTTGCTTTGGCAATGGATGACCTGCTGACAGGAGTAGGGGAATGGGCCCCCCAGTGCTTAGTAATTGCTGACGATGTAGGAAGGTTAAAAGAGTCCCAAGAGGAAGCTCAACAGGGCTTACAGGACATTACAACAGCAATGGCAAAGGGGGGCCTGATGGTGAACATGAAGAAAACAGAGTACTTAGCTTTCAGTTGGAGCGGCCAGGACCAAGGGGGTGTAGTTCGTTGTGGAAATGAGGTGCTACCAGCAGTGAAAGAGTTTAGGTATCTAGGATCAGTGATTCAGAGCAACGGGGAAATCGACTCCGACGTTACTCACAGAATCAATGCAGGATGGCTAAAGTGGAGACAGGCAAGCGGTGTGCTGTGTGACCGCAGAGTCCCAATAAAGTTGAAAGGCAAGGTTTAGAAAACTGTAGTTAGGCCCGCTATGCTATATGGATCGGAGTGCTGGGCAGTGAGGAAGAACCACGAGAGGAGAATGCAAAGTGGCTGAGATGCGAATGCTGCGTTACATGAGTGGGGTGTCTCGTGCTTACAGAGTCCGCAACGAGTATGTCAGGGGCAGCTTGGGGGTGGGAGACATTGCGGAGAAGATGAGGGAGGGTAGGCTAAGGCGGTATGGGTATGTGATGCTAAGGGGAGAGGAGGAGCTCACGCGGTATATTATGGGACAGCAGGTGGTGGGTGGCATCAGGAGCAGGGGGAGACCCAAGAAGACGTGGGAGCAGGTTATACAAAGGGACATGGTTGCATGCGGGGTGGATGAAAGCCTGGTTGGGGATAGACGGGAGTGGAGGATTAGAACCCGCAGACCCGACCCTGCCATAGGCGGGATAAGGGTGTGATGATGATGATGATGATGATGAGGTGAGGTACTGTACATGAGAATGCCAAGTGTGGATGTGTGCGGAGGTGACATCAGCATTTACTGCACCGGGTGACACCAAGCCTAGGTACGCCACTGGCTGGCATATACTGTAGTTCTAGGGCAGGATTTTGATATTACAACTCGATTTTTTTATTGATCGTTCGTTGGTGTTTTAAGGCCCTTCAACTACAAGGTTATTAGGGCCCCGTCCACTGCGTAGTTCTAATGCAGAGACTGCACAGACACTACACTAATGCGACGATATCGGGTTTTAGCGGTACTGCTTGTTGGAGTTTAAGGTCCCGTCAACTACAAGGTCATTAGAGACCCGTCGTCCACTGTATAGTTCTAATGCATATACTGTACAGACACTACACTAATGTGACGATTATTGGGTATTAGCAGTACCCAGCTTTCCCGAGCGACCACCCATGGCAGTACTATCTGGGGTTGCGTTGCTTAACTTAAGTAGCCAGACGAGAACTGGTGGGTCCAACGCAATTTGGTGCTCAATTACAACTTGCATTACACACATTGTAAAGTCCATGAACTATTTTTGAATTCATTATACCGTATTATATTGTTAGTTTTGTTACTCGGCATATTTTCTTCTGCGACCTTTGCTTCAATGACATACCATACTAAAAATGACATCGCATTTGTGAAGTACTTTGTCCAGCAAGTTTCTGTTGCTGATTTCACTCTAATATTGCTTTACAAGGGTATTTTCTCGTACAATTACAATTTTTATTACACAATACTGTATATTCCCGGGGCATGAGCCTGACTCCTGGTGCATTGTAGTTATTGTGCAAAAGGTCAGACACCATGCAATATTATAACTAACGAAGCATTAATTTACCTGCCAAAAATTTCTATTGTGGTTGTGTAATGCAATGTTGGAACAGTAGGGTAGGCCGGCATCCCCCCACAGACAATTCAGTTTTTGTTTGGTTTGTTGGTGTTTAAGGTCCCATCAACTACAAGGTCATTAGAGACCCGTCCACTGCATAGTTCTAGTGCATAGTCTGCACAGACACTACACTAATGCGACGATTATTGGGTATTAGCAGTACCCAGCTTTCCCGAGCGACCACCCATGTCAGTACTAACTGGGCTTGCGTTGCTTAACTTCAGTGATCAGACGAGAACTGGTGTGTCCAACGCAACTCGCCGCTCCCCAGACAATTCAGCCAATATTTCCTGTGGGTTCCAGACGCCCGGCTGGGGTGCCCCCAGTCAGGGCATGTTCATTGGACCCGCAGACCCTACCCTGCCACAGGCGGGATAAGGGTATGATGATAATATAATACAGTAGAACTTCGGTATATCGAACTCGCTTATATCGAAATCCTGCTTATTCCCGCTTATATCGAAGCTTGAGCGCCGGTCCCGCCCGATGTAAATTTTAGCTTTACATATAATTCCGGATTTGGATATATCGAATCTCTGATATATCGAACTATTTTTCACGGTCCCCTGAGGTTCGATATATCGAGATTCTACTGTAATGATAATACTGTATATTCCCTCCAGCACTTAGCCCATATCTATTCACTCTAGTACTGGATGAACTGCTGACGGGAATAGGGGAATGGGACCTCAGTGCATGGCATTTGCTGATGATGTGGGAAGGCTTTAGGAGTCCAAAGAGGATTTACAAAGGAAAGAGGGAGCCTAAAGGTGAACATGAAGACAGAGTGCCTAGCTTTCAATTGGAGGGGCCAGGAGTACGAGGGTGAGATTTGTCGAGGGGGGGTGAAGTGATTTCAGTGGTGCAAGAGTTTCGTTATTTAGGATCCGTTTTCCAGAGCAATGGAGAGATAGACTCCGACGTGACCCATAGGATTAATGCAGGATGACTGAAGTGGAGGCAGGCAGGTGGAGTCTTGTGCGACTTCCGGGTCTCAATATAGTTGAAGGATCAAGTTTACAGAACGATCGTTAGGCCCGCTATGCTGTATGGCTCAGTGTTGGGCAGCGAGGGAGAACCACGAAAGGAGATTGCAAGTGGCTGAGATTCGAATGTTGAGCTAATGAGTAGGGGGGGGGGGGGGGTGTCACGAGCCGATAGAGTCCGAAACGATTACATTAGAGCAGTGTTTTCCAAACTGTGGGTCGCGACTTTTCGCGGAACAGGGCTGAAGTGGGTGGCGCCTCCAAAAAGTTTTGGAAGCACTGCATTAGAGGTAGCTTGGGGGGGGGGGACATCACAGAAAAAATGAGACAGAATCGCCTGAGGTGGTATGGGCATGTGATGAGGAGGGATAGGAGGAACTTATTAGCAATTGGGAATGAGAGTCATTCTCTCCACTGCCAATTTGGTCTATCAGGGCTGCTTGCAGTGTATGTAATTAGAATTAGGTCCATTATGGGACTGCAGGTGATTGGGGGCACCAGGAGTAGGGGAAGACTAAAATAGACGTGGGAGCAGGTGGTGCAAAGGGACATGGAAACGAGCGGGGTGGAGGGGGACTTGGTGGGGTATAGACGAGAGTGGAGGGTAAGAACCTGCAGACCCGACGCCGCCGCAGGCGGGATAAGGGTGAGATGATGATGATGATGAATACTATATATTCCCTTGGGGTTCTGATTGGACTCGGATGTAACCCATAGAATTAATGGGAGTTGGTTGAAGTGGAGACAGGCGAGTGAAGTCCTTTGTGATAGGAGGGTCCCAATCAAGTTGAAAGGGAAGTTTTACAGGGCAGTGGTTAGGCCCGGTATGTTATATGGAACAGAGTGTTGGGCAGCGAAGAAGAGCCACGTCAATAGAATGCAAGTAGCCGAGATGCGAACGCTGCGGTACATGAGTGAGGTGTCGAGAGCTGATAGAATTAAGAATGAGTATCTTAGAGGTAGCCTGAGGGTGGGGGACATTGCGGAAAAAAATGAGGAAGAGTAGATTAGGGTGGCATGGACACGTAGTGAAAAGAGGGGAAGAGGAGCTCGTTAGGTCCATTTCGGGATTGCAGGTGGTTGGAGGCTCCCGCGGCAGGGGGAGACCAAAGCAGACGTGGGAACAAGTTGCTTGTAAAGATATGGTAGTGTGTGAGATGGACGAGGACCTGGTGGGAGATAGGCGGGAGTGAAGGGCTAGAATCCGCAGACCCGACCCTGCCACAGGCGGGATAAGGGTATGATGATGATGATTGGAGAGTAGGAAAGCTAACATTAATCCAAAATGTATGACAACGATTATATAACAGCTATTTTTGGTCTGAACGATTGTTCTGAGATTGTTCTGGCACCCGCCGCGGTGGCGTAGTGGTTAGCACGCTCGGCAACTACGCTCAGTAGTTCTAGGTTCGATACTGGACCGTGGTGGGTCGGCTTCTTTCGGGCGAGAGAGAAGCCGCGAGTGTGCGCGAGAAGTAAAACCGAGGTCCCGTGTGGGTGTACGTAAAAGAACCCTCTCTACTATGCAACGGGTAGATGAGGCAAAATTTCCAGGTGTAGGAGCTCGCCCCCTGGCGTCGGTAGCATTCCCCAACGAACCCTAGACCGACGATAAATAAGCGTAGGGGTGCAGCTTTGGCCGGCAACCGGCTGCAGAAAAACCTCTGACCAATATATCGGTGAGCGGCGAGTTGCGTTGGACACACCAGTTCTCGTCTGATCACTGAAGTTAAGCAACGCAAGCCCAGTTAGTACTGACATGGGTGGTCGCTCGGGAAAGCTGGGTACTGCTAATACCCAATAATCGTCGCATTAGTGTAGTGTCTGTGCAGTCTATGCATTAGAACTATACAGTGGACGGGTCTCTAATGACCTCGTAGTTGACGGGACCTTAAACTCCAACAAACAGCAACAACAACCAATATATCACCCTGTGTCCATTCAGAGGGACAAATGGGTACCCGACCCTTCCATAGGCGGGAAATGGGTTAGGAGTTGCTTTTTGAAATGATATTGTTCTGTTGTATAAATCGAGAATTGAATTAAGCTACATCATGCTATAAAGGGTCCAAACTCTCGCTCTCACCTAATTATATAACTAATACTTTTTTTTTCTTCCTTTAATAGGGCGTTAAATTGCAGCAGCAGTAGCTTTCCAATATGACAGTCATCCGTCTCATGGCTGGATTGTATTTGATGGAGGTCATCTTAGTAGCGTTAATTAATCAAAAGACTCGTGTCTCAACTCTTGAAAATCACAGACTCATATCACACAATAAGGCATGTTGGTAGTTATTGTTGACGTTTTAAGTTGGATATAATAGATCTTGAGCAGTCTTGAGTAAGACAACAATTGGGTCAATTAATGAAACGATGTCCATCTTATAGCTGAAGTGCCTCTCACAAAGTGGATCACCAGCGTCATAACTTGAGGGTTCTTCACAAGATGTTTAGTCCACTTTTGACTTTGTAACTCGACCCGTAAGTCATTTATTTCGTCAACTGACCATGTTTTGATAAAGTATAGCTCTTGGTTTTTTTTTTCTGTCAAATATCCTCGATCCCTGATAGAATTAGGAATGAGTATATTAGAGGTAGCTTGGGGATGGGGGCAGTGGCGTCACTAGGGGTGTGCGGGCCGCACCGGGTGACACCACTCGCACCATGAAAAATGGGGTGGCACCAAAGCAGAAGAAGCGGCTTTTTTGGAGAGAGGGGGTGGGTGTCACCATGGTGTCACCGCACCGGGTGACGCTAACCCTAGCGACGCCACTGGATGGGGGAGTAGATTGAGGTGGTATGGACACGTAATGAGAAGAGGGGAAGAGAAGTTCGTTAGGTTCATTACAGAAATGCAGGTGGTGGGAAGAACCCCGGGGTAGGGGAGACCAAAGCAGACGTGGGAGCAGGTTGTCTGTAAGGATATGGTAATGTGCGGGGTGGAGGGCGACCTAGTGGGAGATAGGCGAGAGTGGATGGCTAAAACCTGCAGACCCGACCCTGCCAGAGGAGGGATAACGGTATGATGATGATGATGTTGGATCACTATTTCATCGTTTCATTCCCATCACATCTATCTATGCGGGGCAGTAAAGAGAGGCAACTCCTAACCCTCTTCCCTGCCTATGGCAGGATCGAGAAACTCATCTGGTCCCTTTGAATGAACCCAAGGGTGATCTGTTGGACGGTGTCCTTCCGCAGCTGGTGACCTACCAAAGCTGCAACTCCTATGCTTATTGATCGTCGATCTATTGTTGGTTGGGGCACTCCACCTCCACCAGACGCCAGTAGGGGTTGGGGCGAGCTCCTGCTCCTGGGAATTTTGCCTCATCTACCCGTTGCGTAGTAGAGAGGGTTCTTTTACTTGCAAATACCATCGTACTGTGCACCACACGGGACCTCACTCTCTCTCTCTTGCCCGAAGGAAGCACCACCGAGGCGGGATATCTATCTAAACGGGGGAGCGGCTGTATTGCGTTGGACACACCAGTTCTCGTCTGATCACTGAAGTGAAGGAACGCAACCCCAGCTAGTACTAACATGGGTGGCCGGTTGGGAAAACTGGGTACCGCTAATACCCAAAAGTCGTCGCATTAGCGTAGTGTCTGTGCAGACTCAGCTTTGGAACTATGGAGTGGACGGGGCTCTAATGACGTTGTAGTTGAAGGGCCCGCGTACCCCCAGCTAGTTCTAACGTGGGTGGCCGTTTGGGAAAACTGGGTACTGCTGATTCGTCACATTAGTGTAGTGCAGGCCTGGTGTAGTGTCTGTGCAGTCTCTGGATAAGAACTATGCTGTGGACGGGGCTCTAATGACCTTGTAGTTGACGGGACCTTAAACTCCAACAAACAACAACTCTGGATGAGCGGCGAGTTGCGTTGGACACACCAGTTCTCGTGTGATCATTGAAGTTAAGCAACGCAAGCCCAGTTAGTACTGACATGGGTGGTCGCTCGGGAAAGCTGGGTACTGCTAATACCCAATAATCGTCGCATTGGTGTAGTGTCTGTGCAGCATATGCATTAGAACTACGCAGTGGACGGGTCTCTAATGACCTTGTAGTTGACGGGACCTTAAACACCAACAAACAAAGCAGTCTCTGGATAAGAACTATGCTGTGGACGGGGCTTTAATGACCTTGTAGTTGAAGGGCTCTAAAACACCAACAAACAAACAAACGAAGGGCCCTTAAATTAACACCAGCAGAAGAAATCTATACGGGGTAGTGACTTGTATAAAAAGTATGACCAGAGGAACGACGAAATTAGAAGTTCATCGTGTACTTTGACTCGTAATAAGTTTAAATATGTTAACTATCATTGTCCAATTTCCTTTTTTTAAAATTTCACCTATCATCGTCATCGTAATGTTATTAGGTTCGTGACCGCCCCAGCCCTCAATCATGAGCGTGGTTTGATTCCTTGCAATGAATTGACAGAGAGCGTAGCTTGAAGACTCTTATTAGAGAAACTTTATGATACGTGATGACACTTTGGAATTAATTTCAATTGTTCCCATTTCCGGAGAGTGAAAGAGAGAGTGCGTGTAACTATCTGATCCCTATCAACTCAATTTAGGAGGAAGGTTGTCGACGACGGTCATCCTGAAATGGAGTTTGAGATGGACAACCGGATTCCAGATTTATCCGCCAGGATCTCTAGTGTTGCGAGGCAATGAATGGAGTTTGTTGCTCGAATGTCTGACGTCACCTGATGGTTTCTTTACTCGAATGTTGTCCATGACTCGCTGGTGTGTAAGTTGACTTCCACGCGTGATTCGAGGTGGTTGTGTTACTTGTTAGTGCTCAATTTTGTTGACTGATTGTGTATATATATATAATTTATATAGAGTTATTTGATATGTCCTCGAATCATGTCGCTCGTGACGGGTCAGTCATCGCCAGAAATCAAAGAAATGATACAGTTTCAAACCGGCGGCTAACAGTTGTTAGCAAAAGAAATGCCTATGTTACAGTGGCCATCCTGTGTTTCGTCAATCTTCTCAATTATATGGACAGATTCACCGTTGCAGGTACTCATTTAATAATTAATAAACGATCGCGTTGGCCCTCCAATAAGGTTTTATTTTGGTAAGTGTGCTATTGCCACCGCTGTGTGTATAATAATAGTGTTTTTGAACCGTTTTGTTACCTTTATATCACGTAGAAATTTAGTGTTGTAGTCACGTGGTCTCTCTGCTTGAAAAACTGGTTTATCTGCCAAGTTTATTTGTAAACACGCTGAAGTTTTGAGGACTGTTCTTCGGGACGTAAGATAAATTGGGGTCTTCAGGTAAATTTTTAAGAGGTGTAGTGTATTTGAATTATTGGAGGTATGACTAGAGCTATCGGGACTCCCTCTGGAGGCCAATATGTTTAAATGTCACGCCACTTTTTTGATAGAATGAAATTATGGAGCGTAAACATTGTTCAACTATTTATGTATTGTTGTCATTAGCAGTTGCGCTGGGAAGTTACTTTAATATGCATGTCAAGTGATAATTCTAGGGTTTGTACTTGGACCTTTAGTAACACTCTTGGCTACTACCTGATACGAATAGTAGCAGAAAGTAGTGGGGGAAGTACCAGTATACTTTGGGGGTTCTAAGGGGAGGATGACAATTTGTGATAATGGGATGTTTACCTAATTGTTTTTCTTGTTTATTCACCTATCACCCGATGACGATAGGGAAATCAATTGTCTGACGCTTATTTCTGGTAACTAAGGCCATACTGAGTTGTTTAAGTAACTGTACAGTTATTAATATTGTTTTTAAGAAGCGCCTATTATAACCTTCATTAATTCTAATCGTCATTTGTTTCGCCGCCTTAGCACTAATTAGATTTGTATGTCAAGGAGACTACAGTATACCCCATGAGCTTTTGTTATGAGACTTCCGGTCTTATATTTAAAGGTTTGGAAATTATATCAATTGTAGTCATAATCTTACACTTCACTCTCCTCCCTCTCCCCCCTTTCCATTAATTCCTCAAAGAATAACGCAGTTACTTATTGTGCTGTTGTCCTAGTTGCAGTTTTGATCACTGCACAAAGAAAGAAATCCTTGGGAGAAGATTAAGAAAACCTTTTTTTTTCTTGAAATAAATTTATTTGATCCGGATGCTGGTTTGTGTCTAGTAGTAGGTGTCAATGAGGTGCAGTTCTGGAAGTTGCATAATTTTAGAAGGTGCTGACATTGAAGGAGCATCCTTATTGGTATCTTTTGCCAGACGCAATGTATGACAGCGAAATTCTCGTTGTTGTGATCAATATAAAGAGTTAAGAGATCGGTTTGGTTAATGGCCATGAAAGATGAGGAGAAGCATACGCCCTTGAACTAGCATTGAACTTAGTGTTGACCTTTTCGTGCTGAAGTATTGTCACTGTCTCTTCTGATACAGTGTCATTCGTTGATGCTATTCACTCTACTCATTGTGTTGTCGCAGTTGTTTAACTCTGTTGAGTTTCCTGAGAGTGACCCACTATTTTTCTCAAAGATTGGTGGTTTCTTGCCTATTTTCTTTTTACAATACGCAACAAATAACAATTCCTCTGTCCATCACTCGTTTTTTATAGACTCTTAGTGTCTACTTTTCTGTCAGTTGTTTGACTAGCCTTGGTGTGTGATAACCTTATTTACTTGCTTACCTGTATTTTACTCGCGATCGTTCTGCAAAACATTCAAATATTCTATGACTTCCACATACAACAGTAGTTGTTATCATATTGTGGCCAACACATTGTTTCTCGTGGACCCTTTGGTGTTTTTTTCCATTATTATTTTTTCCACGAATGAATATTCTAGCCCATCACTTTTGAAAATACTGTATTGACTATCGTCATGACTATCATTAGAGTATAGCGTTTTTGGCGATTTACCATAGAAATCGTCCTTGTAGCACATTTCTCATGGTATTATGCTAAGCTGTTTTTAGAATGCTGCCTAATCAAATTTGATACAGTAAAGCACTAATAGATAGATGACAACAGTCTTATTTTCTCGCTGTATCCTTCTGATTCACTGGGAAAATTTGGGATATTTCTGCCCTGTCATACCTATGATATCGTTTAAGTATATAAATGTCAAACCCACATTGCGTCATTAGTCGCACCACGAGGTTTGAAAACTACCACATGTTTCACTGGGACCCTTCGGTCACACAAGTTCAGTAAGGATACTGACTAAAAATGCTGGCTTAGCCCATGGCCCATGTCAGTATCAGCGAGGGCGCTTGCTTCCTGAACTGGTTACCCTTGGCCGAGGTATTGTCAAGGTAGACGGGAGGTTAAGCAGGGCCTTGGGCGCCCTGTATACAAGAATATGTTATCGCAACATTTTAGAAATTTCAATATACAGGGCTCCAGTTTTTGCGAGACCTTCGTTTGAGACCCGAAAAATCGACCTGTGAGCTTACTCTGTATACTGGGAGTTTTTCTCTAAAACAGAGACCTAACGTGCATAACGTCGCCACATAGGACTTTAAGAGACCATGGTACAGTGTATTGATATGTGTTAAATATCAGTCTGATAGTTTTGATTAATCAAAATTTATTAAATATTAATTAGTAATAAATTTTGAAGTAGCAGTGTAGCATTGCCACTAATTTTAATTTCGTTATTAAGACTTGCCACCGTTGAGTTTAAAGTACTATCATTTTTTTTACAGGTGTTCTGCCAGATTTACAAAAATATTATAACATTGATAACTCACAGGGTGGATTATTGCAGACACTGTTCGTCTGCAGTTACATGATCTTCGCACCACTTTTTGGTTATTTGGGTGATCGATACAGTCGAAAAGTGATAATGGTGGTAGGAGTGTTTTGCTGGAGTGGAACAACGCTGGCAGGCTCATTTGTGCCTGCTGATGTAAGTATTTATTATTATTTGAACACTACCTTTAAAGTGGAAAACCAATCGTGTCTAAGCCATATCTTGTCTAAGCATCTTTATAAACTTTCTGATATAGTATTTCTGGGCATTCATGTTGTGTCGGACCTTTGTTGGAATTGGAGAGGCAAGTTATTCAACAATTGCTCCTACCATCATTGCTGACCTCTTTCTTGACACTGCTCGCTCGAAAATGCTAGCTGCATTTTATTTCGCGATTCCTGTTGGAAGGTAATTGCCAAAACCTTAAGAGTCCTGATCGTAGTTATCACATCTGAATTTTATTAATGACCTTTTCAGTGGATTAGGTTACATCGTTGGGTCTAATGTTGCACAAGCATTAGGAAAATGGTATTGGGGTCTTAGGGTAAGAACAGTTAATAGTGTTTTTGGCCATTCTGTTATGTAACTTTTATTAAGTTGAATTATTGTCATCATAGGTGACTCCAGTTCTTGGAGTAGTTAGCGTACTATTATTAATATTCGTACTTACTGATCCACCTCGAGGGGTGAATGAAGGAGGTGAACATCTTAAAACTACAAGTTGGTCCACTGACCTCAAAGAACTCCTGAAAAAGTGAGAGCTCCATTTTGTGCTGCATTTTTGTGGAAATGGTTGTTTTGTGAGATATTTATAATGAATTGTTATCTTTGCAGTCGAAGTTTCATGTGGTCCACCACTGGAGTGACTTGTGTGGCATTTGTTGCTGGGGCACTTTCTTGGTGGGGACCCACATTTCTAGTCAATTCGTTGGAAGTTCAGGGGAAACCGGCAGATATTGCCGAGTATGTGAAGACTAAATTGTTTTTTTTTTACTCGCTCTATATTCAAGAAGCCGGTGTTTGAGAGTGACAGAAATTGTTTCTTTGTTTTTCAGGGTTAGTCTTGTATTTGGGGTTATTACTGTAGTAGCTGGAATAGTAGGTGTAACCTCAGGTTCCGGAATGGCTTCGTACCTGAAAAGTAAAAACTGTCCTCGAGCTGACCCACTCATATGTGCCTTTGGGATGCTCAGCAGTATGCCTTTCTTGTTTTGTGGTGCAGTTGTTTCAAAATATAGCACTCCAGCATGTTACGTAAGTTCAAACTTTAAAATCAAAAATTATGATGTCCTATCAGCTTTCTAGTGAATTGTTGTGTTTATTGTCAGTTTTTTTTCTCTCTTACATCTTCAGGCTTTATTATTTATTGGAGAAATGATGCTCTGTCTGACGTGGGCAATTGTGGCTGACATTCTTTTGGTATACACCGGCAGTAGCAAAATGTTATTCTTTCCTGTAATAACATAATCAGTTATTTATCGCTTTTCTTGCAGTACGTGGTTATTCCTACAAGGAGGTCAACAGCTGCAGCCTTGCAAATTCTACTTTCGCATGCCCTGGGGGATGCATCAAGCCCGTACATCATTGGCGTAGTACGTATATATACCCTATATCAGGGGTGGCCAAAAAGTTGATCATGAATCCAATTTTGGTCGATCACTCGTGATGTGTTGACTTAAGATCCGCCTCAGTGATGAAGTGGATCAGTGTTTCTAGGTCTGCGTCAGTGGTTCCAGGTTCGATACTGGACCGAGGTGGGTCCAGTATCGAACCTTCCCCTCCCCACTTTGACTACGCCTATGACAACAAGTGGATCGCGACACATTTTTAAGATAAAAAGTAGATCTTATGTACACAAAAGTTGGCCACCCCTGCCCTATATCATTTACTGTTATCATGTCAATTAAAATACTGTATTCACATGATTCTTTTATAAGGTTTCAGATCACCTATCTCAGGGAAAACCTGAAATTCCACTTGTAAAATACCACAGTCTGGAATATGCCTTATTCATTACCTGTTTCATCAACGTTTTGGGAGGACTTAGTTTCTTACTGACAGCGTGGTACGTCGTTGGCGATAAAGAAAAGGCGAATTTAGCTATCAAAGGTCAGTATGTTGAAGAAATGTAGATGGAACAAGTGGCCATGTCCTGTGTGACCCTTCAGATTTTTTTTATTTTGGTATTATGGACATCGGCTCTAGTATGCTCAGCCTCACACATGTGCTTTTTTTACACCTACTGAGATACTTTCCACCCCATTAGGTAGCGGTAAGGAAGTGACCAACTATCCTCCGGGTTTGGACGATGACGTCCTCCAAGGCGTTTCTCCAGACGAAGAGGCACCTCTCATCACGTGACATGGATATGTGATAACTTCCATGCGTGTTTTTTGTAATTATTGTGTAAATAAGTTGTGTGCAAGGCTGAGCATAAAGTTATTGATCGTATTTTAGGCTGCGCGTTTAAAATTCGGCAATATTTGGCGTCCCTTTAAAACTGGGGAATTGTTTTTTTTTTAAAGTCCGCAATAAATTTTTAAATTGAATAATAAAACATCGGTTCATAATGTCGTTGTTGTTGTTGTTCTTGTTGCAGAAATGAAAGCTGCGGAACGAATGGAGTTAAAGCCACCGGTGAACTCCATTGATATAATCGCCTACAAACCAGTTGTGAACGATTTGAATCATGTTATTTAAGGAGGATCTACAATCTACTGAAGTTGTGCTTACAGAAGTTCTGGAAACTTCGAGAAATTGTAAGGCAATGGATATCTGAATATTTTTTTAAGTTCGTTTTTCGTAGGTGTGTTATTCAAAAAATTGTTTGTGGTGGTGTGAGTGAGACACGCTGTGTGTTTGTGGCGACGGCGGCGGACTGTGGAGACGATAGCATTTATACCCCTGTGAAAGGATCCTCTCGTATCGTTGCTCCTGCTTGTTATTCTTGACATCTCAGATGGACAATAGTTGCAGAAATGTGGTTAATGTCTCAATTATTCGATCTCTTGAATTGGGTAAGGATGTTACTGCTGTTGAGAGAGAAATACCCTTTGCCTACTTAAAACTACTTGATACAGGATCTCTCCCACTCCCTCCAAAGCATCATTGGGAGCTGATCTCATTTTTCATGCTGTGATGTCGACTAATTTTGTTACCCATCAAATGATATACCTCTGTTCCGTTGTGTTCAATTTCTATCTTTCTCTTCCCCTCCCCCCCCTTTGCCCCTGATTCTCTTACCTCCTTTATTCCCTTCCCACAAAAAAAAACTACTTCAGGTGGTTGAGAGGTGCCAAAATCATTGTAGTATATAGGAACAAAACTACTGGTGCCTTCATTTGCGATGTATTTTTTGGAGAAAAATTTACATTTATTACTGTTTCTGCATACCAAGCTTATACGTTCAGTTTTAACATCGTCGTCCAGGTGCTTTTTTTTTTGTTTAAAAAAAAGCTTTAGGCAGGATCCTTGCTCTCTCTCTCTTTCCCCCTCTCCTTGTTCAGTACTCAAAGAAAAATGAGGTGGGATTGTGATCCACCTTTGTTAAGTGGTCCAATTATTGTCAAGTGTGGATTTAGTGTTAGTGAGAGTGTAGCTGTTAGGCCTCTTGTAATCATGTTAGTGCGAGTAATTTGTAAATAAATGTAACGAAGGCATTTGACGAATCTCTCTGCCACAACCTGTCTCAAGTGTTAAATTGTTTAATTTGCACCTGTACAGGATTATTATTATTATTTATACACAACATTCATGGAATCGTTCAGAAATGTGACTGACTTATTCATTCTTCTTTCTTGTCAGATACAGGGTCAACAATTGTGTTAGTTTCAGCAACAACATTTCTGGCTGCTGACCAATTTAATTTTTTCTTCTTCATTAATTGAGAAAGTCGATATTTTAAAAGTAATTTACTTTTCAGTTTCTGTGGTATCACCATTGAGGTTGTTATGATGTTACCCAAGAATATGACTAAGAACAACACACTAAGTGCTGGAATCTGCAATACAGAAAAGTTTGTTAGGAAACTGTATATTGTGATGAAATGTAATCGATCGTTTTTACAGCTTTGGACGACCACGACGATAGTACTATTACTCCTGTAAAGCCCTTTTTCCTCCCTAGGGCAGGGTCGGATAGCCAATTTTGAACCAATTTTCAGATTTGATGAGCAATCTGTTGGGAGCGGCTGTATTACGATGGACAAACCGCTTCTCGTCTGATCACTGTAGTTCTGCATTTGAGTTTGTTGGTGTTTTAGGGCCCTTCAACTACAAAGGTCATTAGAGCCCCGTCCACAGCATAGTTCTTATGCAGACACTACACAAATGCATCGATTTTTGGGTATTAGCAGTACCCAGTTTTCCCAAGCGGCCACCCATGTCAGTACTAGGGTTCCCCAGTACTAGCTGGGGTTGTGCTGCTTAACTTCAGTGATCAGACGAGAACTGGTGTGTCCAACGCAATTCGCCGCTCTGTAGTTCTGCAATGCCACCCGAGCTAGTACTAAGATATGTTACCACTGGGAACACTGCAAATCGTCCTAACAGTGGTGTCTGTGCAGATTCTGCATTACAACTACGCAGTGGACGGGGCTGTAATGACCACTGTGGTTGAAGGGCCCTAAAACGTCAATAAAAGTAATCTGTTGGGCGTTTATTTATTGTCGTTGGGACACTTCACCCGACAGAGGCGATATCGTTGCACGGCAAGTGGTAGTGGGGGGTCAACGTAAAGTGTCCACGAAAGATGAAAGTAGCTGAAATGCGAATGCTGCGGAACATTGGTGGGGGGATCGAGATGGGGTTATTGTGGGTAGTTGGAGAATAGAGGACATTGCGGAAAAGACGAGAATAGGTTGAGGTGGTATGGACACGTGATGAGAAGAGGGGAGAGGAGCCGGTTTACCATTACAAAGCTGTGTGAGTGGAGGCCTAGAACCCGCAGATCCGACCCTGCCGCAGACGAAATAAGTATACTGATGGTGCTACTTTTTCTTGATCGAACACCCTGTTATAGCCGTAAAATTAGGGCCATAGTTGCAGTGCCGTCTTAACAGCATTATGGGCTCCGGGGCAAGGCATTGTGCTGGGACCCCCTACGACAACCACTCACAGTAATAATATGTAAATGGTCACTCGACATACACAGGTTGGCATGGGGCCCCCAGGCATGTGCCCGGTGGGCCCATACGTTAACACGACCCTGCGTAGTAGTAGTAGTAGTAGTAGTAGTAAGACGTACTTTCCTGAGACTTACCTGCCATTCACTGCACTGTGCTTGTGAACTCATTACATAGAGCGTGTAAGCGTTGTATAACTGGAATCCATATCCAATATACAGAAACGGAAGTAGAAAACTGAGTCCTCTCCACATCCATGAATGAAATCCCTCTACATTTTAAGCAGCACATTAGAAATCCTCAAAATAAATTCAGACTTTTTGACAGAAATGAAATGTACCAATGGTGATGTCCATGTTATGTCGTTCACCAAGAGCTTTTAATCTATACAAGGTACCCTGCTGATAACGGAATTGAAGGAACTGAACAACAGCTGGAAAGTCAAAAAAGAAAGAAGTAAATATTGAGGGAATCGATCAGAGAGTCACAAGTGGGTTCTCTCCTCACCTATGTAGCAATTAAAAATGCCAAATTGTTTACGAAATAACTGGTAGCAGGAACCATCTGGCCTTCATAAGATGAAACCGAAAAAAAATATTTTATCAGATTACTTTGTAATAATGGCCAACCATTTTTTAATATCTTGCAAGTACCAAATCAACAAGATTGCCGCTGCTACTGTTGATAAGAAATGATGTGTACGCCACCATCCTTTGATCCTAAAACAGAAAAACCGCACAGTTATGACTAATTTGGTAACACCTACCATGGTGGGACGAAACTACACCCCCTCCCCCCACCGCGATCTGAGTGACTTCTGGGCCCTAATAACGAAAGTAGTTGTGAACCCACACCAACTGGTAATACCCTTTTTTCCCCAAGGAAATGCAGGATGCAGTACCCACTGGGACAGAGACGATCTGTTGGACCGTATTTTTAACGCAGCCGGCTGCGGACCTAAGCTGCAACCAGCGCCTGCTCTAGCACTTATGTCGCCCCGGACAAAAGACAAATTGCCGCCCCTTGAAGCAGCTCTGAAATGGCGCCCCGGACAAATGCCTGGGTTGCCCCCCCTCCCTTAGAGCTGGCCCTGGCTGCAACTCCTACACTCGTTTGTCGTCGACCTATTTTTTTTTTTTCGTCGGGGCACTTTTCCTCAACCGGACGCCACGAGGAGGAGGAGGGAGCGTGTGAGATTTTACACCTGGGAAATTTGTACTCATTTCCACGTTGCGGGTTGAAATGGTTCTCATCATACACACCACGGCTTTACTTCCCCTCTGACGAAAGGCCGACGGGGGATCCAAAAGAAGGGCTGAAGAAGCCAACCGCCCACCTCGACCCAGTAGCGACTCTGGAACCACTGATGCAGTAGTCCAGAATGTTATGCTACCTTTGTGGCACCGAGGTGGGTCTAATTTCTTAATGTCTACTGCGTAAAAAGCAACCCCTAACCATTTTCCCGCCTATGGCCGGGTTGGGTACCTATACTGTCCCTCTGAATGGATACACGGGTGAAATATTGGACGGTGTTTTTCTGCAGCCGGCTGCCGACCACAGCTGCAACCTTTATGCTTATTTATAGTCAGTTAACTGTTTGTTGGGGTACTCCATCTAAACCAGACATCAGGGGCGGGTGAGGGCAAGTTGCATAGTAGAGGGTTCTTTTTACGTGCAGATCGTACCCCACACGGGACCTCGGGTTTACCTATCCTAAGACGCTCTGGGGCCTTCGCTGTTGTCCGAAAGAAGCCAAGCCAACCCACCTCAACTCAGTATGGAACCTGGAACCACTGACGCAGTAATCGAGCAGTGCCACCGAGGCGGGCCTCTTAATATTTATGGAAGGTAAAATTAATTTTACTTACTTTGACCCATTAACTTTAAGAATGCTCTCCCGAATGGTCAGTGTGCAATAATACCAAACTAATAAGAACAAAAAGACCAAATCTAGCACCCTAAAAGGTAAATAGAAATATTTTGGGTATGAGTGCACTAGTTTCAGCGCGAAATGATTAATGAGCAGGTATACAAGGTGTTAAACCTGTAGTTGACGATGACAAGATTAGTAAAGGAAATAACAAATGCAATGAATGTTACAATTAGCTTGAATTTTTCATATTCATCTTTATAAGTGTAGCGGTCAATCTTGTTCATCAGGGATACATTCACTCCTCCCAAAATGATCCTCAAGTACAACCTAGGTAGGTAAGAAGTTGGTGAAATATATGTTAAAGGTAAATTTTTTTGTCCTTTTTTTTTTTTGAGAAACATTCATAAGAGAAGACGACCGACCCACTCTTGTGAGGTAGGTTCTCTTCCATGTCGCTCAATTTCACGTTCCGCTTCAGGATGTCTTTTTCAAGTTTTTGCAATTTCTGTAGCTCGTCATGGTTTTCAGCTGTCGCCTTGCACAGTCTGAATCAATAAAGAAATATTTTAGGAGCAGTTATGCATGCCTACCTACAGATAAACTGCATACAGTAAAACCTGTAAAGTTGACCACCTCATATATTGGCCACGTTGATAGTCTTCCAGTTTTTTTTTTGGTTCGTTGGTGTTTTAGGGCCCTTCAACTACAAGGTCATTAGAGCCCCGACCATTGCATAGTTCTAATGCAGAAACTGCACAGACACTACACTACGGTAACGATTTTTGGGCACTAGCGATACCCAGTTTTCCCAAGCGGCCACCCAGGTCAGTACTAGCCTGGATTGCGTTGCTTAACTTCAGTGATCGGATGAGAACTGGGGTGTCCAACGCAATAAGCCGCTCTTTTTCTTTCAGGGTCCTAATGACCGTAGTAGGTGTGGGCCCGAAAGCCTCAACAACAACTAAAATGTGTCGTATGCAGAGCCGGCGCGTGGCGGGTTGCGTGGGTCTTTATATATTACACGTTTTTCCTACAAAGGCCCCGAAAAATATGTTTTTAGTCCGGTATCCGCAAAAGCGGGTCCTCACCACATTCGCCAAAACCCGGCCCCGTGTTTACTAAGTCCCCACGCGTTGGCCCCTCTATATTACAAAATGTATTTTCCTACAAAAGGCCCCGCTTATTTGTTTTATTGGTGCTTTAGAGCCCTTCAACTACAAGGTCATTAGCGGTACCTAGTTTTCCCAAGCGACCACCCACGTTACTACTAGGTGGGGTTGCGTTGCTTAACTTCAGTGATCAGACGAGAACTGGTGGGTCCAAAGCAATAAGCCGCTCCTTGCAAAAGCTCGCGCCGGCTCTGGCTATGTGTGTCTGTTTGCCATGTTGACCTAAACAATTTATCCCAAGATGGTCAACATAAACAGATTTCACTGTATGTAAGATAATCATTTACTTTTTCGTCGACGTGGATAAGATATTCATACGATATTTTTGATGTGCAATTCCCTTACAGCATTTTTGCTGGAACTCTTGCAGTTCTTCAAGGCGTTGCAGATACTGTTTATGAACATCCTGTAAACGACATTAATTTTTCTTTATAGGCATTCCTCATAACCCGACATCAAGTCTCCGTTATACGAAGATATCCTCTCTCTTTCAGTAGCAGTCATGCATATGCATGACAAATGATGGACACGAGGGTCATCTGAGTTCAGATCTGATCGAATAACTTAGCTCTTACCTCCAACTCTTTGAACTCTGCCTCCAATGTACTCCACTCTTCTAGGCAGGCCGCTGGAGACTGATACTCCATAATTATCCACGACACACACACGAAAAAAAAAATTGGAAAGGAATGTAACGTCGTGCACTATCACTTCGTATTCATAAATGATACGAAGAGTGTCCGACAAGTGCCAATTCTCAATAAGGTTTTAAACCTTTGACCTTTAAAACTACACCACAACTGGCGCGCTGTAGTCGCTCGTGACTGAGTAGAATTTTTACACGGTTGACTAGGGTTCAGTATAATGTTGCAACGGCGCTCTGTCTTCTAATGCGCAGTTCGAAAGACGCTCGTATAGGCTGAGCTATGTTGGGTGTTGTATTTGGAGGACAACCTTGGAAGGTCGTTTCAAATTTACAATTATGATGTTAACAGTGGATATGAAGTTCAGATAATGTTCGTATTTTTGTCTAAAACTAAATTCAAGAGACTTTAGGACTAATCTTGGTATGTGCTCATTAGTCCAGTAAAAAAAAATAGAATGTTCGTGGAATTCCAACAACGATGAACATGGCGGAATTGAAATTGACATTTGGGAGAAATGACCACAAGAGATGGGCGTCGAAGAAAAGAGTGACTTTCAAATTATCTGTTATTTTTCTTGTCATATTTGTCCATTGCAGAAGTGGACATATCTGCTACGCAGCTGCGGCTGATACAATACAAGAAGTCATTTCTACTTCTACTTTAGTGCCAAATGCAAGTCTTGCACCTTGCACCGAGTTGTCTGATGATAATTGCTTTGTAATGCCAACGACTGCCACTGAGTCTCAGTCCCATTGGAAGCTAAGGGATGAGGCCTGGGTCATCCCATTAATGGCAATGTCAGTGTTTAACATAACCGTGATCTCATTTTTTGAAATGTTCGTCCTCGTTAAGACCTTTTATGCACGACCAAGCCGTCGCCATTTGTTTTTGGGTCAGGTACTCTTGCTTGCTCTTTTCTTTTCCTCTGTTGTGGGGTTCATGTTTGTTTTTCTTCCCAACGCAATAACCTGTGCTGTGGCTCGTCTGGGTGTAGGCCTTGCTTATTCGGTGATGTTGTCGACGCTGCTTGTCAAATGTATCTTTCTTATTAGTTTAAATAATGGTGTTTATCTACCAGCGGCTTATTTGGGATTGTTATTATTTTTTGCTATTTTAGTGCAGATGGTTGTTGGGGTACAGTGGTTGGTGTTGGTTCCACCGTCAATAATCCACTCTGATGGCGTCTATTACGACGGTGGTGCGGTGCCGCCTTCCTGTAACCACATTTTTACAGATCTACTGTTTTCCCTGGTGTACGTCATGTTTCTACTGCTCTTTGCGGTTTTACTGGCTATCAAGTCTTGCGGAATCCGTGAGAATTACAGAGAGGCCACTTACATCGCTATCACCGTGGGAATTATGATCATTGTATGGATCACTTGGATGGTTATTGGTCTAACGATGAGTGACGAATATGAGATTCCTTGCATTGCTTTTGGGTTAGTTGGGTCAGCTGCTGCATGCTTCCTGGTGATGTTTCTCCCGAAAGGTCGTCAACTGGCTGCCATGGGGCAAGAAGGTCTTTATGTTGAGGACAGAGATGATCGTATGAGCAACGCCTCTCCGTCTGCATTTGCTCCATCGTTTTATCATTTCACTCCAGCAGTCATGCCAGTGTGGGACAGTTCAACAAATGCTATTTATAAAAATGCTGTACAAGGTAAATGAAGGGTTTAAATTCTGGTTCTGTTAGTGTATGATCTGTAATCCTGAAGCTCTCTCTCTCTGTTTTTTGGTCTGCAAAACTTGTTCAATCGAAACTTTTACAATCACAGTAGTAGAGTTTCAGCAGTCAGATAAAAAAATTTTTTTAAGAGTTTTATGCAACACACTTGTTTGTAGGAGCAATGAGACAAACAGTTGGCTTTGTCGATGAACAGCAGCCAATTGAACTACAATTTCGAGTTAAAGAGTCAGCATGGAGCAGAGTTAGTACTGAACTAAAAAGCTATACTTAAAATTGTGTTTTACAGATCGAAAGTTCCCAAAATATGCTGTGCCTAAAAGAGAGCATCCTTATGCCACTGCGTGTAAACGAGGAGAAATCGGGCACATTGCAGGCAGAGCTGTCAGTCTGGGACCACTTAACATTCATAACAGCATGATGTATTAAAGGTGAAGTTTAATTATTTGGTACCGCTTCTAAGGTGGTTTGATCAGTCTTTTATTATTGAAGTTTATTTCTTTCAGTCTGTGATGAGCATGGTATATGGACCATGAAAAACTGCTGCCATTTACAACAATCGAAAAGATCATTTTGTGTTGTGAGGATGTTTGTTGCCAAATTGTAACCATGTAATACTCCTGCTCAATTTTGTGTTGAGTTTTTTTTTGTTTTTCTTGCTTTTTTTATACGTTGCTATTTACATCTTATTGTAATAAAGACATCGTCAATCATGTATTCACATCAAGATGACGTTTGTAAAAAAACAAAAAAAAAACCCCGAGTCACGTACTCTGATAACTCTTTTACTGTTCATGGAATGATCGGATTAGTTATTTCGATACAGTTCTAGACCCAACCAAGCCCAATATGCGAAAAACAGAAAAACAGGTGGGGTTACTGTGATAAGCATCAGGTAGTATAATAATCCAAGTTCTTCCATCATAAATCGGTCCAGTTTTTAAGCAGGTTTACGTCTTTATGTGGATAATTAGTAACTGGTGGTTTTCCAAGATGACCTTGGGACGAAGTGTGCTAGAAATTAGAAACAAGTAGTTAGGGTTAACTTAGGGGTTGGAAATTTACAGATCATATGATAACGGTGGCAGGAGATTTAAGATATTTGATCAATGTTGAAGTACAGTTATAGTGTGTATCACCAGCGTAGTCTAATTCATTTTTTCATTAGCTCCTTAAAAATTAGGTGCTATGATTTAATATTGTAAACGTGTTTTTAAGAGGTCTAATGGGGGATTGGTCCCGTGAGTGGTAAAAGCAATGATAGTTCAACTACATACAAGTCATATTGTGAATGAAAATCTGACTAGTCTATCAACATCAACTACAGTATAAACTTATAGGAGATTAAAGTTGAAATAAAACACATGCTTATACGTGCTTTTTATCTCAATTACCTTGAAGGAATGAAGTTAATATGGAGAATGTGAATTCCATATTAACAATTCAAATAATGATGATGACAAAATTACAATGACCTTGGACAGATGTCTTTCATGCTACGTAAACCTTAATTCCTTGTTCGTTGTCTTATATAGATTTCTGCAATTAAGTATTTTTCAAATGGAAATGAGTACCAGCAATTTAAAGTAATATTATTAATTAGGAGAGAGGAAAAAAAAGAAGAGGAGGTAACCCAACGTGACAGAAGGTATCGTCCGGTTAGGCTAGTCCCTGCAACTGCACTTGATTTTGATTGGTTGAAAGGCAATGCCTTGTTCCTTAGCGCGTCATGCGCATGCGTGTTGTTGCAGTCCGTTTTTGGATGGTGTTCCTTTGGCCGCTCGCTCTGTTGTCTACCATATTTTTGTAGTATCTGTATGCGGTCTTTTGTTTCCGAGCAGTAGTTTATCATTAATGTCAGAAGCGCAGTCCGCCCTTTTACTCAGGAAACAACTGGCAGGTAAAATTCTATGAATTTAAAATAGTGTAAGGGATAATTTGAAGACGTTTTCAAGACCTTGTGTGACTTAGTGGGCGATGATCGACGAACAAAATGTTCGATAATAGTGCCTTTTTTTGCTCCGCGTGATAAGCTTTCTTTGTTAAAAAAAAGAAGAAACAATTAATGTTAAGAAATTATAAGCTATTTAAAGAGTTATAGTTTTTGAATTAGATTCTTATAAATGTAGAAGTTTGGTAAGGTTTCTGTAAACTTTGGACGTGACTATTGTTCTTATTTATCGGAGACGAGTACTGTATATGCTCTGTATTAGAGGGGTGGGCCGTTGCCGTTTGGTGCAAGTTGATGGACGGGGATAGAAGCCAATGATCTATCGACTGGATACCCCTACTTCCGGTTGTCTTTTCAAGGTTGGGGAGTCGTCAGGTTCACTCAAGTTCATTATGCTTTCCTTTAAAGAATGCCTCATTTTCCCCACCTCATTCTCGTGTTAAGCTAAAAGCCACGTTGTTTATTGCGTTACCAAAAGAGGTGTTGCTAAATTAAGAGCTAGGCCTAGGTGTCCTCCGATAATCAGATCTAAACAAAGTGTTTGAATCCCAAAAATAACTCAATGCCGTAGGGAAGTCCAATAAGTCCAAGGCTGACGTCGACTGATGAGACCTTCTCCCCCGTTCAATGGAGAATCTACTTCTTAAATGACTTTGTATTGCTTTTTTTTAGAGTTGAATAAGAATCCAGTGGAAGGTTTCTCCGCTGGTCTCATCGACGACGATGATATTTATAAATGGGAAGTTCTTATCATAGGACCACCAGACACACTTTAGTAAGTAAAATACTAAAATATGTAGTGAGGTAATTAATGTGTGGTTGGATGCAAAATAACCTTGATGATAATTTTTTTTTTGCAATTTCTTTTTCTATTTTTCTTTTGGCATAAACCGAAATATGTACAGTGAGGGAGGCTTTTTCAAGGCTCATCTTTATTTTCCTAAAGAATATCCCTTGCGGCCTCCTAAGATGAAATTCATTACTGAAATCTGGCATCCTAACAGTGAGTAATATAAACAAGCAAAGTTTAAATATATAAAAATGGCATCACCTGATGTTTCTTTCACCTTCAGTTGACAAGAATGGAGATGTGTGCATCTCCATACTTCACGAGCCAGGAGATGATAAATTTGGTTATGAAAAGGCGTCAGAACGATGGTTACCAGTTCATACGGTGGAAACTATATTGATTAGTGTAATTTCAATGTTAGCAGATCCAAATGATGAATCACCCGCTAATGTAGATGCAGCAGTAGGTGTTATTTCTTATTATTACATGATAAAGAAGTAATTTACATGAATGTTTACGGTATGTGTGTTTTTTGTGTACTATTAGAAAGAATTTCGAGAAAGTTATGCAGAATTTAAAAGGAAAGTATCACGCTGTGTTCGTAGAAGTCAAGAAGAAGCATGTGAATAGGTTAATTAAGGTAATGTCAGGAGGTCCTTCATTCGGCCACCTGCCCCCTTTGTGATTGGTTCCAGAGTGGAAGTTTTCCCCTCTTGCGTGCAATCGTTTGCCGTTCTTCGGCAGGCCAAAGTGCGTAGGCACGTACCATGGTCTCTATGATAAAGCTGCCAGACTTTTATTGGTGTTTGGGATGCACAGCGTGCGATTGGACCGTTTTTTTTCTCCTGTAGTTTTTCAGGCGGCATGAATGGGCAAGCAACTTTATTCGAAGAAACTTCCTTGCTCGTTTCATTGCCGTCTTGTTATCTGGTCGAACTGAAATTTACAGGATTATTAAGACCGTGTGGTTAATTTCGTGTTCGTTTCATCTGCGGGGTTAATCCTAACCGACTCCTGTCAGCTTCATACAGCATCTTGGTCCCACATCTCTTGAATTTGACACCTGGATGTCAGTGAGTAGCTGAATTGGACACATATTTTGTTTCGACAGTTCATGGCCGTTCAGTTGCAGTCTGTCCACCTTTCGAGAAACGCCAACCTCGCTGGAGGAAAGGGGGAAACAGTCGAAGAGCTGCCAGCTTCTTTATGAGAGGCGTCTCTGTGGTCGCTACTTTTAGTTTTATGAATTCAGGGCTGCCTAATTGTTCAAAGCAAGATCGTCCGTCAACATAACCCAGCAAACAGCAGTGCTTTCGTTTAACCGGCGGGTTGTTACTGCAAATGATGTTGATGTGCAAAGAGCTACTGTCGATCAGTCGAAACGTCATCAAAACAATTCTTTAAAGAGTAAAATAATTGTGGGTTGTTTTCCTTTCCTTCATAATTAATTGGTGCAGTGATCGCGCTTGCAACGCTTGTCAGTTCTCAGTGTAAGAACTTTGGCCAAACTTCCTCGCTGTCCGCAACCACCCCTCTGCCTCTTCTCTGTAATAATCCCTACCTTTGTTGTCCGAGCCCTCTCCAGGCCTTCTTCCAGGAAAGCTGGTCAATAGATGACTTCACTGAAACTACTACGAAATGGTCTCCTTCTGCCTTTGGAACTATTTACTACTGGAAGTGTCCCTCCGAAATTCAAGTTGTTACCCAGTGAGCCCACACACCACTCGTGCCACTTCTTTCTCCAATATTTGTTTTATTTTTTAACCTGCTTGTTGTTGATTTCAATATGTCAAGAAAATTTGTATAAGATCTTTATTTTACTTTCCTAATTGATTATGCGTTAAAGATGTTGCTTTCTAATTGGCGGACGTTTTTAGCTTTCCTTTTGTAGTCGGCCCTGAATTACAATTTTTGTTTGGTTCTTCGCATTTCCTCTTCGTTTATTTCTCGGATCTCTTGTAATACAGTTGTAAATGAGTAGGGATGATGATGATGAGCGAACTGCCAACTTGTAAAGAATCCGATTTGACTCAAAACATGGAAATCAACCAGTTTATACTTTGAAATAGATTTGATTACATAATGTACCTCAATCTGTACTTTTCTATTTTACTTTTCTTCTTGATTTCTGCGCGTTAAGTTGACGAAAAGGTCGCACTTTTAACGCGTGTTTTCTTCAGAATTTAGGAAATTCCGAGCAGGATGGCGAGGTTCAAACTAGCAGTTTTCTGTACGCTATATGTCTTCTTTGCCTTTCCTGTGAATCAAAGTTAAAATCCAGTCCCCTTCCCTCCTCCCCCGATACTCAGAAAGCATAATAAGACTTGTCAACAATAAAATGTTTATTGCCCAAACTATGAAAACCATTGCCACAGCTTGGTCCCGGACAGTCTCTCCTTTGAATCTAGGTAATGTTCGACGGTCTGAGTTTGTAGAGGCCTTGTGGTGATGCGACGTATTCTTTCTTCGGGACTTCAAAACGTGGAGAAGGTCACATAACTAACCATTGGTCATTTCATTGACAGCCTTTTAACGTTATGCCCTCCCATACTAGATCGTATCCCCCGGACTGTAGTTGGAGTGGCTGCCGGTGTCGCTGTAGCTACAGAGAATGTTTATCAGTGTGTTGAGATCCAGGCGAAAAGGTGAGTTCTGTTAATAATGGTATTTTGCCAAGATTGAGTCATTTCAGTCATTCGTTTTTTTTGTTTCTCCAAAAGATTTACATATTTACACCGAAATTGAGGGAATGGTATGGAGACTTCATAGTACATTATTGACGAAGGTCATCATACAAGACTATTCGGGCGGCAGCAGTAACCAGGAAAGGGTAATTCGGTCAGAATGTGTGTCTGACACCTCGCCGAATTCTTATTCTCGTAAACTAATAAATGCATTTAGTTTTGATAATATATATGTATATAAAATGTTACACTTGTTTTTTTTTTTAATGAGGCGCCTATCGGTTTCTAGTTTAAAAGAATGCTGTAGGAATGATGATAGGGCGACATCTCCTAATGAACCTCACTTTGGTCCCAGGAGTGGCTGCTTTTCTGGAATGAGCACCGAAGTGACTTCGTCATCTGTTGGTGGAGACTGAAGTTGTAACAGTGGCATCATTTGCCGACCATCCTCGTCACTATAGTAATCTCCTTCAATGTCCTCTTCAAGTTCGTGGTTGGAAACATCACTGGCGTCATCGGACCACTGTGAGGTTTCTGCAGGCTCCTAGGACAAGAACAAATAATTGCAATTTACTAATGTAAAGGACGTAACTTAACTATGAGACTGGGCAGGGAGAAGAGGGTGACTTACAGTGATAGTAGACATGGGTCTAGATGGGGACGTAGGAGATGTTGGAGAAAGTGAAGTGGTGGGTAATAACGGAATGCCTTTTAGTGACTGCATGGAAGTCCTAGAACCTTCTTGTAAAGGGATGTTGAGAAGTGAGAGAGCGTGGTGGGATATAGTCTCTCCAAAACTGGAGTGTCTGTGAAGGGCAGTACGCTTGGACATGGGACTGATGTCAACTGAAACGATGTCACCCTCAGGCTGTTGCATCTGAGTACTAGGTTCTTGAAGACTATGTTGATGAATTAGACGTCGTCGAGGAGGGCTTTGTGTTCCGACAGGGCATGTTGTGTCCGTTGTACTTTTAAGCGAAGTGGATGTAGGATTTCCTCCTCGAGTGAATACCTTTTCTAGCTTGTCCAGTCGTCGGAGTGTACTGTGGACGAAATGTTGGATGACGCAGTCTTCTGTGGCCGGAAGAGAGTCTCGACGTCTTGGCATAGAATAAATATGATGTGGTTCTCCTGCCCAACTTTTTTGCCGGTGAAGTTTACGTGGAAATCCTCTAGAAGATTTTCTAATTCCAGATTCAGTATCGTCTATTTGAATTTCAGCGTTAAGTCTTCCAATAGGTTTGGAGCCTGACCATCCTATTTGAGAATCTCTGGTTAAGAAAAGTCTTTGAGCATTGTCACCTTCTTCAGCTTTCGTTCCTTCTGTAAGGCCATCGTCATCCTCCTCATCGTCGTCCTCTGCAGTATCCTCATAATCGTCATCTTCGTCTTCTTCCACCACGTCAGGTAGTTCCTTCTTACTTGTAGTAGATTCTTGTTTAATCATTTCTTGTGCCAACATCTGAATTTCCCAGTCGTTTCCACCTTCCACCTGTAGTCCATATATCGCCTTGTTTTGTTCGTCCCACTCGACGATTTCCTCCGGTGTCTCGCGAATGGGATCATCGAATTCAGTCGTCTCACTTTCGCTATCAGTAATGTCTTCATCTTCTTGAGAAGATCCCTGAGAATCTTCGGTGGTTTCAATGTCCGAACTGGGAAATTCTGCTCTCCAGGCGTGATCTGGGTGAAGAAAGTCTTCTACTGATCGGTGGTGGCAAAGACGTTGCTTACTAGGAAGCATTGGCCACGAACGGCGTGGATGACAAACATATCCTGGGTGAGTAAGATCGACTTCATCTTCATCGTAACTACTGTTTTCGGGACCCTGATGAAAAAATGGTATAACATAAATTTGAAGGTTTTTTTGTCAGTAGAAAGACGGTGTTGAATTACCGGACTGTTAAGATGGACTCTGTTGCAATGGTTTGAATAATTCCCAGCTCCTGATATCGGCTACAAGACAGGGAGAGGTAAAAAAAAAAAAAGGCAAGATTTCATTGAACTGTGTGTCCATCAAACAGAAAATTCAAGACGTAATATTTGAAGACTGAATCACCAACTGTTTGCCCACCAGCTGTTGAAGAAAGAGAAATGACCAGACGCGAACTGTATGTTTTATTGATTTTTCATCTTACTCTGAATTAGTGCGAGACCATTTGTCCACTCCCTATTTTTCTGACCAATTGGGGTGATGATGATACTGGGAATTGTTCCGATTCTTTAATATTGATCCAACTGTGAGAGTAATAATCTTAAGATGTTGGAGTGAGATTAAGATGCTGCTACTGCTGTTAGAAGATGAATCGTTAAGAGAATAGGGAAGACATTGGGATAATAGGAAGGCATTGTCCTGACAGAAACTATTAAATTGCTCAATAATTCTTGTTGAGACAGCTTGACTAGCTTTTTATTGCAGTGTCGAATTTATTATACCCAAGTCTGCAGCAGGTTTGGACAATTTAAGTTCCCATGTCTGGTATTCTTAAAGTGTAAGTAGCAAACATGAACAGCACATCCTGAGGAGGAACACTGCTGGACATTTAACAGTTCTGTGATCAGACTCAAATTTCAAAAAAAAAAAGGAGAAGGAAGAGATGGGGGAAAAAAATATATTGTAAATTGGAATCACCCCTAGTTCAAGGATTTTGATTTGTAGTTGTTGGATGATGTCTTCTTTGTCACGCATTGCTTTTTCTAGGGCCACTAACCTCGCCTTGAACTGCGACTGGATGTCGTCCTTGGATATCAGTGAAATGGAAATTGATGGAGCGAAATGAAAGAGAAAGAGAGAGAGAGAAAAAAGACCAGAAAGGCAAGGATTAATGAGGTCTGCGATCACAACAGTATGTTACTATATACAACGTGTTAAAGTAGGCCCGTGGGACGCTAACACTGTAGGGCGGTTATCTGACAGAGATGCCTTTTTTTTTTTATCTATGATGGCCTTAAAAGGATTTAGTCCATATGGTTCACATGAGAAGATGATGGAATGGTAGCCTCTGCTGGAACATTGGCTTAACAGTCATCATCATCATCATTTGACAGTATTTTGTAGCAGAGGCATTAGTATACAACGTCACGAATCGATCGACCTGGGAGTGTGTGTGTGATGACCAAGCAACTTGCCTGATGGATCGGAAATTTTGAAGTCGACAGGGTAACTATTGATTTAGCTGCACTGATTCGATCATTCTTTTTTCTTTAAAGGAGAGAGTCCCTAATGGTTGCGATTTTTCTTTTAAAACAATGATTAAGGATCCAGGAATTGTCAAAACCCTTTAAAAGTAAGTCAAAGGAACCAGGACTCACCAATCTTAACTGCAAGATCTGCTTGATTCCAGCTAACAAATCGGAAACACACTCTTCTTGATGAAATGTAGTGTCAGCTCCAGCCAAAGAATTCACTTGGGCCAACTGATCTCTGAAGGACACTGTCTTCGACAGCTTAGTCTTGGATATTGGCTTTCCACAACTGACACTCCCAACACTAACGAGTTCACTGACATCAGATTCAGAACGGGACAAATGCTTAAGAATACTCTTCAGAACTCGGCCTTCCGTATACGGACGAGAATCTTTGTTGGATAATGAAAATGAACGTTCGCGTGATGATGGTTCGTCAGGTAAGGAGTCATTGTCTTGGTCATCTTTCGGAAATGGAAGAGGAATATTTATGGAATTGTCGGACGGCAGTAAAGTTTCGACAAATGGCTTATTTTTATCACTCTCCTGTCGACTTTGACCAGGAGAAGTACGGAAAGTGGTTGGAGCGACAGTGGCAGTCCATGCCTGAACTGCCATTGACGCTAAAGGCCTGTTAGTCGTTACTGAAGTTCTCTGGGAGTCTCCGTCTGATTCCTCTCCCAGGTGCACGTTTGAGGCACTTTGCTCGGGCTTGTCGTTCGGCACTTGCCAAACAGTTGCTGTCTTGTCTGTGGACATGGAAGACGCAGTTTTCTTAAACGATGTTGTGGCTGCTGCCGCTGTTCCTGTCCCTGTCACGTCTTTGACAAGTTTGCGATGGGTACTTTGGTCACTACTGTCCTGTCTACTATCTTTAGAAGACACGAGACGATCATCTCCTAATCCTGACTTTGATTCTGTAACAAACGAAACTGTAGGTCTCTTTTCTGGTTGTTTTTTCAAGGTAGGACTAGTCACCGCTCCTCCGCGTCCTGTGCCACTTTCGTCATCTTTAGCCTCTGCATTCAGAGCTAGAACTCGTTGTAAAAATGAAGATGCTACGTGACGGTTAGAGACTGGATGAATGTTACTCTGAGCTGCTGGAGAAGGAACCTCTTCAAGACTGTCGTTCTTCAGGAGACCTAGCCCTGAAACAGTTGACAAGTTTAGAGGGCCATCAACTACTACAACTGTTCTTGCTAATTTAGGAGTTCACAGACCTGTTTCTTCGGCAGAGAAATCGGTGGCGTCGTCTTCTTTCTCTGTAGAAAATTTCCTACAAGAGCAAACAAGCTGGATGGATCATCAAATTATTGGTAAAGTCATGGCATTAGTCGTCAGTCTCTTCTTACTTGGAATCACTCTGGGTCTGTCTCCGTCTTAGAGATGATCGAGCGACTTCTCGGAGTTCGGAATTCATTGTCTCCATCTCAATGCGAACTTCTTCTGATTTGCCTGTTCTGTCTTTGGATCTAAGTTTAGTTTTGAAGGCATCACACCATTTTGAAAATTATTTTGGTTTGTCCTCATTTCAGACATCATGTTGTTGCCTAATATTTACCCAAAGAGAGTTGAACCTCGGGAACTTTTCATTAAATAATTTCTTAGATCTTTGGCATCTCGTCTTAAACGTCGTACCATCAAAACTGCCTTTTGCCGAGCACTGTCATTATCAGGAACTCCTACCTCTTTTCCACTTTCAGGACATTGGCTATCAGAAGTAAGTTCCTTTTTGACATTAACCGCTGCTTTTCTAGCTTCCATTAGTCTCTTCTTGCCCATCGTTTGGAGAATATCCTGCGAAATATTGAATAAGAACATCGATGATGTGCCCTACATCTCACCTTCCACAGTATCCTGTTTGTAACTGATTGGTTACCTGAGCTTCTGGATAATCCTTCATGGCTGCTAAGACGTCTTCTCTTGACAGGCTAAAGAGCTCCGAGTATCCTACTGATCTGACGTCTGCTGTTCTTCTGTTGAGACCGTCCAAGTTCAATATTCCTATTTCACCAAAGAAATCACCAGCTTTCATCGTGGTTAAGACTTTTCCAGTTTCGCTAGAACAAAAGAAAAGCCATTGATTTATAAATAAGTTGCTGAAAGAGGTACTTTAGCTGAATTGTTTAAACGGCCCATTTACCTTATTACTTCCAGAATTCCGTCAGCGATGATAAACATTTCTCGAGCTACTTCACCCTTACGACAAATAAGATCTCCGGGAGTAAATATATAAGCCTTCATCTTCAGGACAAGATCGTGTAAGAACTCTGGTTGGCACTCTTGAAAAATTGTTACCTGTAGTCATAATTGAGATTTCTTATTAATTAGGCTAATCGATTGTTTTTTTGTTTTTTCAAGTGGCACAGGACTTACTTTTTTCAATGTGTTCAAGTTGACGTGAAGTGCCAATTCTGTCTTAAGTTTGTCTGGTAAAATACCCAAGGCTGTGTTTATATCGCCTCCAGCGTGCATCCGTCCTCTAAAAACCAAGAAAGGTTTAGTAATCAATTCTAATTCAGATTTCAAGAATTCATGGACGGGCTCCGGTGACATCAGAACTATGGCGTTTACTTTCTGTCTGATAGAGTGCATTTCAGTAGTTTGTGGCGCGTTTGACTCTTGCAAGGTGCAGCCAAGTTGCATTAAGCAGCGCAAGCTCACGTCAGTACCAACATGGGTGGTTGGTAAAGAACGTTGGGTGCTGCAAATTTCCCCTCTCCTACGTCCTCTACACCTACTTACTCATCTCCCGCGAGCAGCCTTCTAAGGGTTCGTCCTGTTATGGCTTACTCCCCAACCCATGAAATTAATCCAGCAATCCAACAACATGGTTTGCAGGCTTGATCCTGGTTGGTTTTCGTTTCTTTGATGTTCTAGGGCCCTTCAACTACAAGGTCATTAGAGCCCTTCCACTGGTATTAGCGGTACCCAGTTTTCCCAAGCGGCCCCCCCCATCCGTGTTAGTACTGCCTGGGGTTGTGTTGCTTAACTTCAGTGATCTGACGAGAATAACTGGTGTGTCCAATGTAATAAGCCTCTCTCCTCCTGGTTGGTAGGAAATCTTCCGGAGGGGGAGAGGAAAATCCCGAGTCTGTCTTCTGTCGAATGAGACGTACTGTAAATTCGGTGTCTTAAGTAAAAGTACCCTTTCTATCAATGGGGGTGGTTGAAATGGAAACAGGCAGGTGGAGTCCTGTGTGATAGGAGGGTCCCAATCAAGCTGAAAGGGAAGTTTTACAGGACTGTGGTCAGACCAGCTATGCTATATGGGTCAGAGTGCTGGGCAGTGAAGAAAAGCCATGTAAATCGCGTGCAAGTGGCCGAGATGCGAATGCTGCGGTACTCGAGTGGCGTGTCGAGAGCAGATAGAATTAGGAATGAGTATGTTAGAGGTAGCCTGGGGGTGGTTGACATTGCTGAAAAGTTGAGGGAGAATAGGCTGAGGTGGTATGGACACGTCATGAGACGTGGTGAGGAGGAGCTCGTTAGATTCATCCCAGGACTGCAGGTGGTAGGCAGCATCCGGGGCAGGGGGAGACCCAAAGCAGACATGGGATCAAGTTGTCCGGAGGGACATGGCAGTGTGCGGGGTGAACAGAGACCTGGTGGGAAACAGACGGGAGTGGAGGGCTAGAACTCGCAGACCCGACCCCGCCTCAGGCGGGATAAGGGTATGATGATGATGATGATGATGATGATGAAATAAAAGTACCCTTTCTACAAGGAAGATCTATGTGTAGATCGGTAACATTTCCACATGAGATCAGGCAGGCAGGGCTCGCCCCGCTTCAAAAGTCGGTAGGAATTGTCCGCAGAGAAAGGAGAGAGGCTTGTAGGCATTAGGTCGGCAATCGGCTTTATTGAAATGGTGTCGCCAACAATTCGGTTGTGTGTTCCCGGTATTCAACGCCGGCCCGAACAACGCGGGGTCCGGTAGAGGCAGTACCTACAAATGCAATCTATACAACTAGACCCCCCCCCCCCATTATATTGCATTCCACGGCCCGGGACAGTAATTATTGCGAAGTCAGTCAGCAACGCGGGAACTTGAGCTCCTCGCACCGTTCGCATCCTCCTCCGGCCAGTCCTGCATTTCGATTTCGCAAAATCAGTCTGTGGCGTGGGGTCTAGAGCGCTCGTACCCTCGTCGGGCCGGCACTGCGCGGTACTACTGCACGACCCCCTGCCATACGCAAGAAAAACGGGGGGGGGGCATAAGTTACGCTAACGGGTGGGGAAGTCGGCCAAGCAGCTATAACGGGCCAGATCGTTTGAAGACTGCTCGCGGGTGATGGGGAGATAGAATTGGGGAAATTAACAGTACCCAATGTCCACAACCAACCACCCATGTTGGTACTAACTTGGGTTGCGTTGCTTAACTTCTGACGAGAACTGGTGTGTTCAACGCAAAGTATGTGGTACTGCCTGCAGGTAGGACCACTAACTATTAGAGGCCAAGGTTTTACTTACCAATCAACGGACTTTAGCCTTGGGAAGGGGGAGTTTCCCTTTTTATTTCGAACCACCCGGGGTAGAACTTGCACTCTATGAACTCAAGAGTCGTCTTGGCGATTAAGGTCCCGAAGCGGGCTTGATATGAAGGGGGATTACGGAACAGATACTATTTATTTGCTTGATATGATATTTGATGCAATTATCGTCTCCATGGTGTACATTTCTTTATTTACTAATGCTATAAGGATAATTTATCACACGTAACTTGAGTTTCATAACGGATGATACCGCCTACGGTTTTAGAATATTGATTGTATAATTCCAGGCTCCTATTTCTCGCCTCTGGCAGGCTCGGGTCCCGTTGGAAATGGAAACACAGGTGAACTATTAGTCAGTATTTTTACGCTGTTTGTTGCCGACCTAATGCTGCAACCTCTTGATCTCATTATTTAATGTCGATTTATTTTTTGACTGGGAAGGAACGCCAATTTCCTCCAGCGACCCCAGGGAGCGAGCTCCTACACCCGACGTATTTTACCCTATGTTGCTGCACTAATGGGTTGGAGAGTAAGCCAAGTAGCCATAACAGGCTGAACCCTATGTTAAAGGGTTCATTTTCGTGTAGTGGGGAGCGGCTATATTGCGTTGGACACACCACTTCTTGTCTGATCACTGAATTTAAGCAACGCAACCCCAGCTAGTACTGACGTGGGTGGCCGCTTGGGAACACTGGGTACTGCTAATACCCAAAAATCGTCGCATTAATGTAGTGTCTGTACAGTCTCTGCATTTGAATTACGCAGTGGAAGGGGCTCTAATGACCTTGTTGTTGAAAGGCCCTAAAACACCAACGACCAATAACCCAGGCATATGAGATCGTCCCCACTCCCTCCTGGCCGCTGGTGGAGGTGATCAACGATAAAAAAAACATAGGGATTGCAGCTTTGGTCGGCAGCCGGCCGCGGAAAAAAAGCCGTCCACTATATTATCCTTGCGACCATTCGGAGGGACAAGATGGCAGCGCCTGCTCCAGCACTTATGCCGCCCCGGACAAAAGTACAAATTGCCGCCCCTTGAAGGAGCGCTCTGTTCGCGTGCTCTGATCTCACACTTACAGCCAAAATGGCGCCCCGGACAAATGTCCGGGTTACTCCCCCTTAGAGCGGGCCCTGAAGATGTGTACCTGACCCTGCCATAGACGGGAAAAGAGTTAGTTGTTTTTGCTACCCGTTGCATAATAGAAAGGGGCTTTTACGTGTAAACTGTTTCACTTCTCATGCGACGGAAGGCGCACTCCAGGTTTCTCTCTTGCTGCGAAAGAAGCCAACCCACCTCGATCCAGTTTCGACCCTGGAACCGTTGGTACAGTAAATCGAGTACGCTACCTACTGGGCCGCTGAAGAGGGTCCTAATGATGAATTAGCAGTAGATCACCCTAAAAAGTTATCGCTTGAAATTCAAGTCGATATACGAGCAATATGGAAGTGAAAATAAAGTTGCCATTATAATCATAATGGTTAGTAATAAATAGTAACGTCGTTATGTAGTTAATGGTTATTAAAATCATAGTTTGCGGGGGTATTAAAAATACGACAATGACAACGGGAAAAAGGTTATAAAATTAATGAACAATATACTGTATTATAATCTGGTAACTGTCGGTTTCGTTCTTTCACTGGTTAACATATCAATCCTGTCTACCTTTTTTGTTTGTTTCGTTGGTGTTTTAGGGCCCTTCAACTACAAGGTCATTAGAGCTCCGTTCACTGCATAGTTCTAATGCAGAGTCTGCACAGACACGGACGATGTTAGGACGATTTTTGGGTATTAGCAGTACCCAGTTTTCCCAAACAGCCACCCATGTTAGTACTAGCAAGGGTTGCGTTGAGTAATTTCAGCGGTCAGACGAGTTGTGTTTTAGGGCCCTTCAACTACAAGGTCATTAGAGTCCCGTCTACAGCATAGTCCTTATGCAGAAACTGCACAGACACTGCACTAATGCGACGATTTTTGGGTATTAGCAGTACCCAAATTTCCCAAGCGGCCACCCACGTCAGTACTAGCTGGGGTTGCGCTGTTTAACTTCAGTGATCAGACGAGGAACTGGCGTGTCCAACGCAATTCGCCGCTCCCTGGTCAAGCAAGGAATACTTCTGTGCACCTGGTAATTTTGTCTCATCTACCCGCTGCATGGTCGAGAGGGTTCTTTTACGTTCAAATGCCGTCGCACACCACTACGGGACCTCGGTTTAACGTCTTCTGTAGCTACTCTCTCTTTCTCTAGCTACCAGTGGTTCCCGGTTCGATACTGGATTCTTCCGGGGTTGATTTCATTCGGGGGAGGGAGAAAGGTCGATCCCGAGTGGGCCTTCCTTCGGATAAGAAGTAAAACCGACGTCCCGTGTGATGTACGGTGGCATTTGCACGTCAAAGAACCCCCTCTACTATGCAACGGGTAGATGAGGCAAAATTTCTAGGCGTAAGGGCTCGCCCCAACTCCCTCTTGGCGTCTAGTGGAACAGTAGACCAACGATAAATAAGCATAGGGGTCGCAGCTGTGGTCAGCAGGCGGCTGTGGATAAATACCCTTCAATATATTGCCCATGTATCCATTCAGAGGGATAAAATGGATACCCGAGTGTGCTTTAGGCAGGAAAAGGGTTAGGAGTTGCCGTACGATGAAAGACGCAACGCGGTCAGGATTGAACTTACGCACCATGGACTCGAATGGAAGCGAGCTGCCGAAGTCGCTAAGTTGCGTGGGAAATTATGGGTAGTGGAATTTTTTAATAAGTGTGGACAAATAGAGAATGTGTTGTGTGAGAGACTCTTAAGGCTGGTCCGACTCACTCCATTAAACGTTGTGATCGGTGTCTAAATTAAATAAAAGGAATAATAATTCCATGCCGGTTATACAATTTTCTACGTCGTATGAACGCTGAAACTGACTGATCCGTTTCCATGATAATGTGGTATATGACCTGAGTTGACGCCATCAAGGCTGCCCATAAATTTTCACTTCATTGCTCTATTTAGCTAAGAACGACTTTCATACATGATGATGTGAACTGATGATGACAAAACTGAAGGCAGGAATGGAATTGTAAGAAACTGCGACTACGAGAGAGGTTTATAGGTCATTGTTCGTAAGTCAACCAAAATACTACTACGCACTACGAAATTACCAACTGCATAATTCCTCCATTTTGAAACGGACAAAGGACTGTTCAAGGCTTGAACTACCGAACCGGTTTTCTGAATGGTACATACAGCCGCCATTAATTAGAGCGCCATTTTCTAAGAACTCCCAACATTCTAAGAACGCTAAAACTTTCAAAAAATGGCGTCGCATTCTAGCACATTGCGGTTGTAAGTTTTAATTAAGTAATTTCTTGTAATTAGCAAACGTAATGAGGATAATTACCTTGACCAAGTATAATCATACCATCGTTGTACTCTTCTTTGCATGTCTCTCGGCACTTTATGGTGTCTCATGTATAGTTTTGCACCATCCTGAAAAGAAGAACCAAAATTTGATCGTTATTACAGAATAGAAGGTTGAGGCTACTTAATTCAGGAGCTTATGTAGGAATCAGGTTAGAGGACTTTCTATACGTCATCTTAAAGAAAATGACCTAATCTAATCCCCTGTAATGTGTATGTCTCGATGTTTTGCTTCGTAATGTTTACTGTCAGTTAGCTACAGTATGTCTTAGAGATGAACTTAAAATGCTATAATATGGCCGAGTGTGAAGCGTCTATCAACACATGCACACACTACAACGAAGGGTTCGGACTAGAACTGTCCATTTCTTTTTTTTTTCCTCCCTCCCTTTTTTTCCATATACACACACATGTGAAAATAGGTTCACAGTTGTTATTGTCGTCTATCTAATAATGGATTATCTATGGTAAATTGAAATCAGTGGCGATCGATGATGGTTTCCAAATAGCTGAGAGATTGTAGAACAGAATGAATGTAAACAAAAGTGAAAATTGACCTTACCAAAAGTCGTTCGAATTCCAATCGATTTGCATTGCGGTTAGTAATCACGTTACCCACTTGGCCTTTACGGTAATGTTTTTCACGAAAGGTGTGTGATACAAATATGAAAATGGAAACATGCCATAAAGAAGAAATACATTAGGCATTGCGTACAAACATCTCTAAACCTATGCAATCATCGGTTGAATTAAGTTGTCAAGGAATTGTGATTGTGCTTAATGTATTGAGAATAAGCTGTTGATGGAATATGTCTTTGTAGGACTTTTAAAAATATTTTCTGTTAGAAATGAAGAATTGAGGAACTGAACATAGTAAATGAATAATAGAAAGAGAGAAGGCATTTTTTTTAAAACTCACCCACTATGGTGGCGAATATAAAGACTCCGATTAGATAGCTCAATATGGTGAACAGGTACCTGTATAGGAATAATGAAGTACAGAAAATAACATAAGAAGAAAGTCATCGTAGCAATTACACAGCCATGTTTGTATAATCTGACATTCTCATGATTTATCCTATGTGTTCCCCTTCTCTCCCCTCCACATATACTCTCTCCCTCTTTCTCTTAAGTTTACTTTCTATATAATAGTGCGTGTTGCCGATGATAAATGATTATAACAGTGTTTGCCCTACGTTTGTGACTTAGTCATTCTACATGAAAGCGAATCATCAAGAAACTAAGAGTAATAAGTATGATGATGACAATAACAATAATAGTGATCCTTGGCATGGAAAGAATTTATGAAGCTGCTCACACAATCAAGTATCAGCAGAAATGCACTGCTGTACTATGAAGGGGAAAGCGTTGTTCAATTCAATGGATACCCTAATTAACGTCAGGAAAAAATGTGACATAGTATTTTGTTTAGGAGACACTTTTAGTCTACTGTGCACAGTGTTTCTTCAGTCTTATTGTTGTTAAATGATAGCTACGCCACATCACCCGGCTCCTCATATATCACTAAAGTCACGTGTGTCCAGTTTTGTGTATTTCAAAGAGCATCTTTTTTTTGGCAGAGTTGTAATGCTTGATAAGAAATTGCTCCCCCCCCAAACATTGTCTGATAGTTGATGGTCATATAAGGCTTCAGTTGGCAAACAGTTAATTGCGGTTGGAGAAAGATAAATGAACACTGACTGCCAAACTGGGAATCAATCGTTTCTTTTTCCTCACGCTTCTTTATCTCTTTTTTGAATTCCCACTCATCACAAGAATACAATGAAGTCACCCCAAACTAAAGCTCTAGTTTTTCTTTTTCAGTTTGATCTTTACGTCTTTTCAGAGTGTTCAACTGCTGCTACTTTCTTCTTGTTCTGGATCCTTTTTCTGCTGCGCTAAGATTTATTTGCCTCTGGAGAAGGAAGGCGAAGATAAGAAGATAGAAGAAAAATGGACTTTTTTT
>JAAFCE010005724.1:20587868-20664277 GCA_013389805.1 Trigoniulus corallinus | reverse complement strand
TTTTTTTGTCGGTTTGCCAATCAGTTAGTAGTGGTCAAAGATAATGCATATTAAAATATATTCTTTTTTTAAAGACGAAACTGGTGTAAGGCAATTCCTCAGAGATTTCCAGCATAAAGTTTAGGAGATGATTCGATCGAGAATCTTCTGATTATTCTTTTGAAAACCTTTAGTGGAGCGGGAGAAAGACGAGAAGAGTAGGTCAAAAAAAATTTTTCTGTAACTCGTCAATTCCTTATTCGGCGAACATCGACAACCGGCAGTCTTACCAGAAATCGCCAGAGACATATTACCTCCCTGATACTTGCAATCTCTCTCTCTCTCTTCCCTTCCCTCACTTCTAGGACGATCGCCAGCTTGTCATTCTTGGCGTACGTCTTTTGAGTTACAATTTTGACAAATGTTATCTCATTTTGGCAATCAGTTGGAGGATTAAAATGAGTAGAGATATTTCGAATAAATTGAATTTGAAATCTTTTTAATCTCGATCCCCTACTCTTCACACATCCCCCATTGTCTTCAGTCCTGTCTCATCAAATATCGCAAGAGTTGCAGAGAGTACTTCACTTCTTGTGTTCTCGTTGTCCTTATTCTCAATTCTCGTAGACTGCATACTTTGTTGTGATTCTTCGCAATGATAAATGCTAATTCAACTTGTAGGGAATTCACTATGTATTTCTGAGAGAGTGAGAAAGAAAAAGCTAGACAGGAGACATGAAGAAGAAGAAGGGGAAAAGTGATACAATGGGTAGAGTTTTAACGATACATTGCATTCGATGTGACTAGAGAGCCTCCGGGAGAGGATGCAAAACGGGTGTTATATTGGTCGTTGAGTATTGAAGGAAAGGGGGACTTTTATAATAGTAAAACGATGCGAAGTTGACAAAAATTTTTTATTCCGTATTCTTTATGGGCATCTTTCATTGCACTTGAAATAGTCTTTCTTACTTTGTTAGCGTTCATCTAAAAAACAACAAAAAAAAACTATTTTCCAACTCATTTAATCTTTTTTTTCCCCTCTCCAGATAGAACCGACAAACAGAGTTGAACTACGTAGAAATAAAACTGAAGATAATTTGACATGGCTTGCTAAGCAGCATAGGTAATAATGTTATTCCTCCATTTAGAAAAAAGGGTGAGTTTATGTTCCCTAAAACTCTCTCTCTCCCTCCCTCTCTGTGTTGCTATTATTCGTTTCACCCTTTCTATGTTCTCTTCCTCAAAAGTCGACAGTGCTTTGTCCACCACCTTTACCGAGTCATTTTTTTCTCGTTTCGTTGGTGTTTTAGGGCCCTTCTCGTAAAATAGCGTTATGGTTATAGAAATGTCACATTTCTACACTTTTTATTTCAAGAAAACCTGGTAGGCCACTACTTGAAAGTGAGGAGGCAGAAAAGGAGAAAACAAATCAGTTTTTTTCCCTTTCCGACTCATTCTTATTTTCTCTTTAATATCTTTAATAGGCGACTAAAAGTATTGTGACATTTCGATCGGCAGCCAGACTTATAAAGTTCTCGTTCAGCACCTCGCCCGGTGAGTTTTCTGCCACTTTTATTTCTGATTATCTTTGTACCCTGCCAATTTCTCTCTCCATCATTCTCCTTATTTGACATTTCCATCCCCACACTGACAGTTTCTGTTTCCCTTATTCTCTTCCCAATGAACCTATTTGGTCCTCTCCAAAATCTAAGGAGCCCGACGTTGCAGTAAACAGGAAATGGGCCTTGTTAATGAAAGAAGAATAGTAGTTAATACCCATTTCATACATGCTACTGCTAGGCAGTTGTCGGACTTATCTTCCCGCTATTACTGTAGGTCTGTAAACCAGGGAATTCTAAAGTGTGCATCAATTGTAAATTTTGTGGTGTTGTGTTCAAGGTTTTACTGAACAATAAAATGCTCGCTTCCCCGAAAGATTTCTACTTTCTCCCAATTAACGTGGCTAAATGTGTTCTGGCCTCGTTTTCACCGTGGAGATAAAATGAAAAGTATGAGTGAGTAGTGATGGTCTCTTATTCCTTTTATTCATCTACTTTTTTAAAAGACGAGAAAAATGTGGGACGTCTAGTTGTCGCGGTCGAGTATTGGCTGGATGAAAATGCTAACAGACCTTTTCACCAACTGTCTAGTCCCCAGGCAATTCTCTTTTCGTCAGTTTGGAGTTGACGACTAAGGACCTTTTAGATGAAAAAAAATAAGATGGCCATTGGTTGGCTACTCTTTCTATTCTTTATTTAAAGTGAAATCCTGGAAATAAGAGCAAATTGTGCCGGTTGTACTTGTGTTGGATCGCTTTGCAGTCCATTGGGTTATGATTCACGTGAATGATAAGGTTTCCGGTTACTGTTCCCTTCATTTCCTTGCGAGTTTTCCTTTTCTCCTCTTCCTCGTCCCCGTCTGTACTTGTCAGTGCATGTCTTTCTTGAATGATGCATGATATTGAACTGCTCAATTCCAAGTGGCAATCGTTGTTTTCTTTTTTTTTTCTTTGCCTAGCCTTTTTTTTTCATAGGATCTTATATTTCCTTACTAGCTGGTGAGCTTATTTAACCCTAGATCACAAACGTCCACTTTACTTTTCTCTCTTTCGTTGGTGTTTTAGGGCACTTCCACTACAAGGTCATTAGAGCCCCGTCCACTGCGTAGTTCTAATGCAGAGACTTCAAAGACACTACATTAATGCGGCGATTATTGGGTATTAGCAGTACCCAGTTTTCTAAAGCAGCCACCCATGTTAGTACTAGTTGGGCTTGCGTTGTTTAACTTTAGTAATCAGACGAGAACTGGTGTGTCCAACGCAATAAGCCGCTCCCTCCACTTTGCTGTGTTAATTAACAATCACAAACGTGTAGTCAATCTGTCAGACTACCAACTTCAATTGCCTATTTTTATAAGAAAAGGGTTAATTAGTTGACATTTTCTTGCAGTTAAAAGATGCAAATACATACTCTAAAGCATAATTAAAGCATTTCTTTATTGGATGCACAATCTGTGCAAATTTCTGCCTTGAGATCCTCCCCACACATAGCCGTTTTGCACTACAGTTAACAAATGCTTGCAATTTGTCTTATTCTGTTGGGGCAGAATGAACATATTCTTCTCTTTCCTGTACCAGATGATGAATTTTGCTTAGTATAGAAGGAAAGTATGAAAAGAACTTCCACAAGTAGACTTCGTAGTGGCAGGATAAAGTTTGCATGTTACAATGCCTCTTAACCAGGGTCGCTTTAGCTCAAAATTAACAAATTGAATAAAATGAAGTCATCTAATAGGTTTATCTTTGTTTCGTAAGGGCATATATTATATAACCGTTTACCATTGTCACATTCTACAGTTCCTTGAACACACCAGTTCCTGCGAGATCACTGAAGTTCAGCAACGCAAACCCACGTTAGTACCAACATGGGTGGTTGTTAGGGAACGTTGGGTGCTGCAGATTTCCCCTCTCCTACATCCCCTACACCTACCTCCTCCTCACCCGTGAGCAGCCTCGTAAGGGTTCGGTCTGTTATGGCTGCTTGGCTTAGTGAGACATAGTATAACATGTAAAAAACTACACAAGGTGTTACAACTCATGGCAACGCAAAATATAGAACTTCCCAACCCCGTGGCAGGGTCACATCTGAAGGTTCTAGCCCTCCACTCCCGACTATCTCACACCAGATTAATGTCCATCCAAAACACTACTGTACCCTGACATACAATGTGCTTCACTTCTGCTTTTGTCTTCCTTTACCCTGGGTGCTTCCAACAACCTGCATACCCATAATGAGCCTCACGAGCTACTCCTCCTTCATCACATGCCCATTGCATCTCAGATATGTCTATTCTACTCATGTAGCTCTTCCACACTGCCCAACACTCCGAACCACATGGCATAGCTGGCCTAACCGCTACTCTGTAATACTACAATTTCAGCTCTGTTTTGGACCCTCATATGATACAGGGCTCAAGCTTTCCATCTGGTGTCTCTAACTGATCATACAGGTCCTCATACTTCTGATGTTTGGTCAAGGCAATGGTCCTCCTAGCTGTAGTGTTGGCTTACATAGGCCTATAGTGTATTGCCAACTGCTGATCCCCCTTGCAATTCACTTGTGGAATGCAGGCTTCTTTTGTTTGGTGGCTGCCTCTACCTTATCATTTCACCACCACATCTGCCTGCCCTGGAATGTACTTCCTACTCTTGCCTGGCCCAAAATACTCCCCCCCTCACATGTTCTAATCTCCAAGGCGACCCAGTCTCTCATGCCATCAGCCATCCCTTCCCAGTCCGACTCTACCTGCCTCTGCACTTGCTTCTTGTTTACCAGTTCTCGTCTGATCACTGAAATTAAGCAACGTAACCCCAGCTACTACTGACATTGGTGGCCGCCGTGGTACTGCTAATGCCCAAAAATCGTCGCATTAGTGTAGTGTCTGTGCAGTTTCTGCTTAAGAACTACACTGTGGATGGGGCTCTAATGACCTTGTAGTTGAAGGGCCCAACAAAACAAAAAAAAATTTCTTGTTTGAGCTGTTAAAACTATCTGAAACTAATCCTTTACTGGTCGTCATGTTTTAAAAAAAGGGCAGAAAGAATTGTTTTCGCCTCATGTTTCCGAGCGAAGCTCATTACGCATTGGGCATCATGACGACATAAGCTGTAACCAACGTTTGCAAAATTGTGTTAGGTCACTTTTCATCCTCCATCCCGCCCTCTACTTGTCATGCTTTTCTTTCTCCCTTCCCTTTTGCCTCTACTTTTCCCTAACACTACTTATCCCCACCATCATTCCTACTCTGGAATCGATTCGTCACTTTCTCTTTCTTTTTTTTTTTAGTTTTCTCCGACTCATTTCCAACATTTTCAAAGAGGGCTGTCCTGCATTTTAAATCTTCAACCAACTACCTACCCTTCGAAGCCTTATTGAACAACAATCTTTAAATTCTTTCTTCTTCATCCTCCCTTCCTTCCATCCCTACTGTATCGTGCTTAAATTCTCACTGACGTCTACACGCGCGGGCACACACGCAAACACCATTTTTTATCTAAATGAATGTCTTGAAAGCCGAAATTTATTATACGTCAAATTAAGATCAAATAAACAACTTGGTGTAAGGTGGTGGTGCATCCTTATCATCGAATTTCTTTGCTCGGTGGCGTCATTTTCTGACGAATCTGACCTCATTTCAATTTTTCCTTCAGGCTTGTTCTTCTTCTTCTTCTCTTTTTTTTTCTTACAGAGGAAAGCGAGGAGACTGAGCTTCTGGAATGGAGAGTGTGGGAGAGCCTGTCTGACTTCTCGTTTGATGGATGGAATTATCAGTCGCGAGGTGTCAAGATGCTGCTCGATGACGTCCAATATCAACTAGATGATACATCTAAGGGTTCTGTTTATATCGAGGTATGTACATGTCTCATTAGAGACTAAGAGAAATAAGAGGGGATTTTCCCCCTCCCTCCTCTCCACACCCTCTCCTTTACCCTTTCTTTTTCCTATAATGAGGATGTAATGTTGTTATGGATGGGGGTGCTCTATCTAGGGTGGTTCCTTCTCCTCCTTTTCGACTACTCTCTCTCTCCCTCTGGATTGCCGTTTTTTTTTTGTGACATTGTAGCCATATGCAGTTATACCTCCAGATGTCATCAAGAAAAACCTATCGATTTGATTGTGTCGGGAATTTTTGTTATATTTAAAAATGATTACGCTTATCATTCTTTCTACTAATAAAATTATCTGCCCAAATAATTTCCGACGATGTGCTCGGATTTAAACAAGAAAAAAAGTGATAGGAGTCGCACATACTGGAATTCTACCCGTTTCCCTCCTTTTCTTTCATTTGTTGTTAGATTAATTTAGCGCCCATCGAATTTTCAGCTCGTTAGTCCGCACTGTTTAACTCGTGCATCTCCTCCTTCTCCTCTTCTTCTTCTCCCTTACTCTAAAGTAACTACTAACGCTTTTCACGCCTATGGCAGGGTCGGGTACCCATCTTGTCCCTCTGAATGGACACAAGGGGGATATATTGGACAGTGTTTTTCCACCAGCCGGTTGCCGACCAAAGCTGCAACCCCTATGCTTATTTATCGTCGATCTACTGTTCGTCAGGGAATTTCACCGAGCTCCTACACCTAGGGATTTTTGCCTCATCTGCCCGTTACATAGTAGGGAGGGTTTTTACGTGTGCAAATGCCATGGTACACCACCTCGGTTTTACTTCTCATCCTAAAGAAAGCGCACTCGGGGCCAACCCACCTCGGTCCAGTATCGATCCTATAACTACTGACGTTGTTACCGCATATGCTACCCACTACGCCACCTAAGCAGGTCCTCTTCTCTCTTTCTCGCTCCTTTTCTGTTTTTAATGTAACATGATTTCAATTCGTCATTCCTGATTCATGAAATGACTGTTGTTTCTCTTATTCATCTGTCCCATGGTACAGTGGTCTGGAAATGTAACAGAGGGTAGGGAAGGTCTGCAGGAGGGGACAAGAAGGTTGTCTTTCGTCTTACAGTAGGTAGTTATTACACGACATTGTATAGAGCCACTAATATTTTTTTCTATGGCGAAGTCGAGGGAGAGAGAAAGAGAAAAATAGATAAACGGAGAACGTTTGTCACATCTGTATGACGTCAATGGTCATTCGTAGAAAGTATACTCTCCCCCTTTCCTCCTCCAACCGCTTCTTCCGTTCTTCCTCTGAAATTCATCCGTTTGTCCTCCTCCTCCTCCTGGAGCCCTACACATGTCAAGCTTTCTCTGTGTAGAAAGAACTTGGAGTTTGCATTTGGACGACGATGATGAAATTAACTGAATGATGTTGATTATATTTAATTTGTTTTGGAGTTTGAGTCCATCGTTTCTCTCTTCCTCCCCTCCCCCCCACGTCCTCCTCCTATTCCTCTTCCTCATTCTCTCTTTAACTTTTGTCGAGATGTCTTTAAGAGTGTCCAATCTGGAACTTCTTTGTGCATTAACCATCCATCCACTATTTTCAGTTTCTCTGTTTTCTTGAGTTAGCAAGAGAGATATTGCTGTGAAAGGGCCAGTTAACGCTCAACGTGAAAAAGGAAGAGGAAAGTATGAGATTAGGCTGTGACGGGTACATAGTGCAGAAAGAAGAGGAAAAGGAGAAGGAATAGGGGGGTGGACCTCACCCAGGTAATTATTATTATGGGGAATGTCTATGCAATGTGCGCTCTTATGGACAGAGGACTCAGCTGTTAATTGGCCCCAGTCATCGTCGACGGTCTTGATTACGCTTATCTCTGAATGAAGTGCCCATTGATTGAAAAATGGCGTTAGCCGGTTATTTTAATTGGGGTTGTAGCCAGCTGGAGAGCGAGAGAGAAAGAGAGAGATATTCATTGTTACTGTTCTCGCCCTCCGTCCTTCTTTCCCGCTCTTTACCCTCTCCTTATTTCATGGTCTCAATTAACGCCAATTCGTTATTATTAAACTAAAGCGGACAGAGTATTGAATAGTGTTTTTGTAAGCCAGCAACCAACCACATCTTTTGACCAGTGGAGCAGAGCTGTTCATGAGTTTGTTTCAATGAGTAAAGAAAGTTACTAATGATTTTCTTTGCAGAATAGACTGGAGGTTCTCCTGGTTGATGATGGACCTTGCTTACCCCCTTCCTCCCCTCCTGTTATACACAACGCCATCTCCATCTTCTGCACCGTCCTGTATGGTGAAAGATTGCGAAAGAGTGAACGGCCTTTGACGATAGGGCGGAGACCTATCCTTTATGTGATAGAAGAAATACTAAGAGAGAAAGAGAGAGAGAGAGAGATTGAGAGAGGAAGAAGAAGAGGTGGAGAAGAAGAAAGAAGAGGTTTGTCCGGATATTTAACTTGACCTCCTTCTTCTCTGGTATTGCTTCTTGAACAAAGAATGGATCCTAATGAAACTCCTCCCTTTCTGAAGCTAGATGATGGGAATTTAATGAAGGCGTGTGAAACGTGGCGTTCGTTTAATTTGAATAATTACACTGCAACTTATGCAAATGAGACTCGTTATGCAAATACTCGTCATTTCGAAGGAGTGGACTGTGCTCCTTTTCCTTCCTCTTTCCCTACCATCTTTTTCCCCCTTCCGTCGTGTCCCATACAGACAATAACTGTTAAAGATGATTTGATTTTTGTAGATGGCTGTTGGAAAGAGGGCGTGAGTGTGTGCGGTAGCAAAGAACTGAAGAAGACGTGCCTCACTGGTCTCTTTCAAGTTTGGAGCATCGTTAATTAAGGTTGGTCTCCGTTATCCGTGTTTAGGATATCCGTTGACTTGTTGACGTACCATTTCTACCATTATTTGGTTACCTTGCATCATTTGTGGATGGGACAAACTGAAAATGCGAGGGGTTGGCAGGTCCCTTGTTGAAAATCAGACACGCATTTTTGCACCTTATGTTCTTTACTCATGCACATGATCTATTGTCATATCAGTTTTAAAATTAACACTCAAGCTCAAAATTATTATGAATTTCAGGCAGGTGATGTGGTAGCAGAGTATTAGACCAGGCATGGGACGCTGTCGAAACAAGTCGTACAAGGCCTGCATGAAGACAAGCAGGTGTGATCTACACCTTTGTTTTCTTCTACATACATAACAACAAAATGGGTGAGGGGTATGTTGGTTTTTGTTTTTGACTTTCTACTGACCCTCTGTTTGAATTGATGAGCCGGACCCTGGACTTGTGCACCTGTCGGGTCCTGTTAGGTACACTGCTGGTGTTGTGCGTGACGTTGGTGCTGCTCACGTTGCGTCCTCCAGAAAGATCGCCAGTAATATTTCGCCTGTTGTTCAGTTTCATAAACATACATATATACATAAATAATGTTATAGTACAGTCAGTGAACGAAGCCACCGAAATTCTGTCTTAGTATTGCCTGCCCCCCCCCTCCCTTCCTCTCTCTTTTTTTCCCTTGTTTCCTTTTCCAAGAAAAATTTTGATATTTGCCTTTCTTCCGCTCTGAAATGTGGTCGGAGGTAATGGTAGTAAAATGGTCACTTCTATTCATTTTCCCGGATCAAAATTAATGTTACAATTTGGATAACTGGGCGTGGTCACTGTCATTCCGCTTCACCTTCCCCCCCCCCCACATTTTGTCCCTCCGTTTCCTGATCTCTCCCCCCTCTCTCGCTCTCTCTTGCTTTCTTTATTTCTATTTATTTTGTCCCACCCAAGAAAAGTCTCTTGAGAATGAGGCCTGAGTTGTAAATGTGTGCACTATAGGCACTCTTACACGTGCTTGTTTCGACAACACGTGACTGCAGGATCGATTCTAGCCAACGCAAATGATTTGCTTTGATAGTAGTTTCTAGACTTATTTTTACTAGCATGGAGAGTAGCGCAGTGGCCCTAGGTTATATGTACAATTTCGTTTGTACCTGTATTGACAATCTTCTTAAGTGTGGGTGCTTGCCCTTGAGGTGTCTGCATATATATTAAAAATCTTTGCTTGGCGCAACAGACGACTAAAAGGGTTATGGCATTTAGGCGGTAGCCAGTTATGTAACACGATCGTCCAATAGTTGACCCATAGGTTGCCTCTCTTTCTATAACAGTGTTTGGCTTTTGAACTCAGTGTCACAGGTTCGATTTCGGCCGAGACGGGTAACAACAAGGTTCAACAACCCAAGTTCCTGAGGGAAGTACCAAATATGCTTACCTTCAGATGAAAGGTAAAGCTGGACTCTTTCCTCTCCCTCTAACCCCCCCTTCCCCTCTCCGCTAGGAAGAGGCTTGATTCAGGACGGCCCTTCCACTGTGGTCTGGATTTTGGGGATGCCCTCCTCCTGCTTCTCAAAGGGGTTTGACTTGAGGCCAATTCGGTCATGTAGAGATAAAAAAATATCACTACATATCGAATTTAAAGCTGACCGAAAGATATTTTGAAAATTTGAACTGACCTTTTCAAACTCTATCAATCTTATTGGCGTTAAATCAAGGCCTGGAGATGTTTTCAATTAGGTTCTAGCTCCGACCCTGCGTTCAGAGCATATTTCGGCAGTTTTAATGAGGTATGTTTAGTTTTCAGATTATTTGGCCTGCAGTCACTCCCGTCAAATTTGTTTTCTTCTCTTACAGGGTGAACAAAAATTGGTAGTAGTTACCCGCTTCTAGATTTTTATTTCGTTGGTGTTTTAGGCCCTAAAACACCAACGAAGTAGTCCTTCAACGTAGCCCTTCAACGAAGGAGCCCTTCAACTACAACGGTCATTTGATCCCCGTTCACCGTGTAATTCTAATGCAGAGTCTGCATAGACACTTGCAGGTTGGGTTGGGTTGCTTAATTTCAGTGATCAGTTGTTGTTGTTTGTTGGTGTTTTAGGGCCCTTCAATTACAAAGGTAATTAGAATTCCGTCCATCGTGTAGTTCTAATGCAGAGACTACACGGACACTACACTAATACGACGATTTTTGGATACTAGGAGTACCCAGTTTTCCCAAGCGGCCACCCATGTCAGTTCTAGCTGGTTGTTGTTGTTTATTGGTGTTTAAGGTCCCGTCAACTACAAGGTCATTAGAGACCCGTCCACTACATAGTTCTTATGCATACACTGCACAGACACTACACTAATGGGACGATTATTGGGTATTAGCAGTACCCAGCTTTCCCGAGCGACCACCCATGTCAGTACTAACTGGGCTTGCGTTGCTTAACTTCAGTGATCAGACGAGAACTGGTGTGTCCAACGCAATACAGCCGTTTCCTCCGCTTTCAGAGTGTGTAGTTGTATGCTTACTACGGGCTGAAATGTCACTACAACAGCTGGTGAGTCCGCTTGGAGTAAGGTTCCGTTGGCTCCTCATGTCTAACGGCCTGTCGGTCCCCTACTCCCCTGTATTTTGTATTGAAAGTTTAAAATTAGATATTTCAAGTAAGTTGTCGTTTTTTTTTTCTGCTCAACATAGGGCAATATAGAGAGATTCAGAGAGAGAGGAGGACGAAAAAAAAAAGATGTCTCTGTCGACGTCGTTATTTATGAGAAGAAGAAAAACCGCGTGACCCTATTGGTCGTCCATCAAAATCTCGACGGATATGCATACAAGAGATGACGATCAGTCCTCCTCTGCCTGGCTTCGGATCGATGTGAGTAAGCTCTGATAAATTACATATTTTTTTTTTAGTGGTGGGTGCCTTTACCCCTCTTTTTTCCTCTCCTCTATAAACGTCAGATCTCGTCTGATATCATATATATTTTTTTTTCTCTCCTTCTCCTTTAAATTGGTAGTGCCATTGTACCCCTGCCTTCTCCTTTCCCCCCCCCTCTGTCAGTACTTTTTTCCTCTCGCTTTGAGACTGTATCCCTGCACTTGCGACTGAGGCTTGTATTACGGCGTTTTTCCGTGGATGCAAATAAGTCGTTTTTATTTATTATGCAAAAAAATGAGAGGGAGAGAGACTGAAGAAAAAAACCAGGCGACAGAGAGAGGGAGGGGGGAAGTGTAGGCTCACTAGGAAAGAGCTGAGAGGGATGATGAATAGGATAGAGGTGTATGTGGGACATTTTCAGTGACGATGTGTCGGATAGGATGAATGACTTGAGTAGAAAGAACGTCGTAGGTTTGTGATTCAAGGGTTTAAGAGGGGTCATTTGAGTTCTGAAAAATTCCACTCCATTTGTTCACTCAGGAAATAAAAAAAAAAATATGATTTGTTCGTAATTTATTAGGTATGACGATATGTAATTTTAGACAGAGTAAGAGTGAAGGGAATTTTTTTTTTAAGATTAAAGGGGTAAGGGGAACAACACAACCAATCTGTCCCCTTCCTTCAGTTCTCACCTTAGGCATCATGAATAATAGTAAATCGACTTTTAGGATAACTTGATAACGTCCTTGTCCCGTGAGCGGCTAAATACAGGCTGAGTCTAGCTGAAGGTAAGTTGTGCGAGAGATGAGCCTCCCTTCTTTCTACACCACTCGCCCTCCTCCCTCTTCCACCCCTGCCCCGCGCTACATCTACTCACACCTATGCTTTCATTTGCAGAGGGAGCAAAGTCGTCACCCTTAGATGTCCCTAAACTCAACTCTGAAAACGGTTGGATGAGCTCCTACATCTCAGGAACTTTTCGGATTTCCACGTAGAAGAGGATAGGTTTTTCTCCTCCACCTTCAGGTCAGTTTTGAAATGTGCCCTAACTGGCGCTGACTGAGAAAAAAAAAGAAACGGGTTGCAGCATTCCATTGGCAACCAGCCACGTAAAATCATCTTCCAACAGTTGACCTATAAATTTCCGGTGTCTTCCATTTCCTCTCTCTCTTTCTTATCTCTCTTTACCCCTTTTTTTTAATCTGTCCGCTTTTGTCTCTCCTTCTCCCCACCTTCCATTATTTTATTTCTGCTTCAAATTTCCCGGTCCGATGGTTATCCGACCTTACCAGAAGAAGCAATCACCACTTACTTCAACCTGGATAGGATCCCGGATTAAGACGTGAGTTGACCGAACATTCGTGCTGGGGCACCAAACATGTTCTAAGCTAAACGAAAAGTATCATGCGATAATACCAATTGGAGGAACCAGGTACATGGGGGGGGGTACTATACTGGTTACCCAAGTATGAAGAGCTAGTAATTAACGTTGGGGCTGGCTCCGGGAAGTCTCTGGGAGCGGTTGTATTACGTTGGACACACCTGTGTTCTCGTCTGATCACTGATGTTAAGCAACGCAATCCCAGCTAATACTAACATGGGTGGCCGCTTGGGAAAACCCTATAATCGCCGCATTAGTGTAGTGTCTGTGCAGTCTCTGCACTAGAACTATGCAGTGAGCGAGGTTCTAATGACCTTGTAATGGAAGGGCCCTAAAACACCAATGAAACAGAAATCCAGGAAGTCTGCCAAGTAGTCAGACCCTGTCAGAATAGCGTCTAGAATAATGCGCTCTATAGTCAAGGTACGATCCCATAAAGTTCATGGAGCAAGCTAACAGTCTAATGTGCTGCGGTTGTCAGTGGCAGGTGGTGTCATGGGGTGCGAGGAGGAAGTTCACGACACAAATGTAGGCCACTTAGTTCTACTCTTCATCATTGCCACGAGACATTGATGTTGATGGGACGAACTTCCTACTACCTCCTCCGAACCCTTTTCTCGCCTTTGGCAGGATCGGGTACCCATCAATGGACACAAAGTCCTTATTTGTCGTTGGTCTTCTCTTCGTTGGGGCACTCCTTTGACGCCAGAGGGCTAGCTCCTACACCTGGAATTTTTGGTTCATTTACCCGTTGCATAGCAGAGAGGGTTCTTTTACGTGCCAATGCCATCGTACACAACACGGGACCTCGGTTTGACTTCTTATCCGAAGGAAGGCGCACTCAAGGCTTCTCTTTCTCCCGAAAGAAGCCAACCCATCTCGATCCAGTATCGAACCTGGAACCACTGACGCAGTAAATTGAGCCGCTACTTATTGCGCCACGGAGGCGGGTGATGGGACGAACTTTATACCTGGAAATTTTGGAAACGCATGCATATGGCCATATAGAAAGTTTCAGTGAAACCATGCTTTCCTCTCTCCCCGTACCACACGTAGGGCCACCTGTTTACTTCCGGGAGTCAGATCCTGCAATCGGAAACTCACGAGTCAAGCACATTAACCACTGAGGCAACAAAGTAGACATCCTCATCTAGAAAATGTGGCTCCGGTCAGTTTGCTCGTCTTTGATTGAAACGGTTGTGTACGACGTGAATTGGGTCATACCGCACTCTCTAAAATGACTGTCAGGACTAGGTCGTGGATGTTTGTATCCCGCGAGAACTTGACAGCTTCGTCATGTATGATCAATCGCCGTAGTACCAAGAGCATAATGAGCAGTCTCTTCCAATCCCTCAACCTACCCCCAAACCCCATTCGTTTCCTCCACCGCCACAGGAAATGAAATGAATGGCATCAGTGGCCTTTGTGGCATTAAAGGGACCTTGGTAGTTTGTTTGCTGTGATCTCAGTTTACCTCTGATGGTGAGGTCGATTTCTGCAAATGATATTGTTTCGGTGTTTTCCAGAATTACTCAAGTTTCGCTCTCTCTCTCTCTGTACGTCATTCACTTTGTCCATTACTTGTCCTGCAATCACTTTCAGATCTGAGCCTGTTACCCCAGTAACCACCTCTTCTTTCTCTCTTTCTGTCCCATTCTTCCCTAAACCTTTCGCTCTCTCTCTCTCTTGCTCTTTGCAGACCAACTGCTCCAACCCCATTTCTTTACCATTATTCAGAGTTGCATAAATAGGCTATGGTGACTAAGCCTGAGAGTAATGTAGTACGGAGGATGACGCTCAACGTCTTCGCCAGACCAGCGTCGTGGGGATGGACCCAAAAAGTGGTTTTCATTTCATGAAAGTCTAATGAAGTCTGTCCACGGCTGGATCGGGCCTGCGAGTTCTGTCTCTCCATTCTCTTCTGTCTGTCATTAGACCCAACCCACTTAACGCATTACCACAGTCCTGCCGAACAATCTGTTCCCAGATCTGCTTCTTAGGCCCATATACTGTTCTTTTTCATAACCTGCATCCTTATGATGGACATAACCACCTCTTCCTCCTCGTCTCTTCTCATAACAGGCCCCTAACACCTCAACCTGTTTTCTGTCATTTTTTTTGGCAATGCCCCCACTTCTTACATATATTCCACATTGCCCAACGCAACTTGTGCAGCCAAGTTGCGTTGGACACACCAGTTCCCGTGAGATCACTGAAGTTAAGCAGTGCAAGCCCCGTCAATACCAACATGGGTGGTTGGTAAAGAACGTTGAGTGCTGCAATTTTCCCCTCTCCTTCGTCTTCTTCACCTACCTCCTCATCTCCCGCGAGCAGCCTCCTAAGGGTTCGTCCTGTTATGGCTTATGGCTTACTCCCCAACCCATGAAACTAATCCAGTAATCTTTACAGTATAGCCGGCCTAACCTCTGTCCTGCAGAACTTGTCCTTGATCTCTCTTAGGGAACGGCTGTATTGCGTTATACACACCAGTTCTCGTTTGATCACTGAAGTTAGTACTAGCATGGATGACCGCTTGGGAACACTAGGTACTGCTGATACGAAAAGATCGTCGTAACAGCGTAGTGTCTGTGAAGACTGCATGTGGACGGGGCTCTAATGACCTTTGTAGTTGAAGGGCCCTAACACACCAGCGAAGAAAACCTCTTTTGGGACCCTCCACACACAGGACTCCACTTGCTTTTCTCAACTTCATCCACTGACATTGATCCTGTGGTTCATGTTCCAGGGATACTTAGAACTCTGGGTGTACCCGGAACCTTCACTCGGATCCATCTTGCATGTCCTGGATTATCCTACATTAATACTCACTGGGACACTTTCATAAGCTTTCTCTAAATCAATAAAGATGGAATGGAAACCTTCTTTGTCTCCATAAATTGTTCTACTATCTGGCTATTAATCAAGATAAGTTCCATTGTGTACCTGTCACTTGTGGATCCAAGATTACCCCGATACTAGTTCAGACACTGGCCCGCAGTCGATGTTCTACAACCATGTCTCTCTCAAAGCCTCATGGAATAGCTCGTAAGTCGGGTTGGCCCGTATCCATTTCATGCCTATTATCATTCCTCTGCTTGTCTAAGAGGCAAAATTAACTTCTAACCCTTTTCTGCCTATGGCAGGGGGATATATTGGACGGTGTTTTTGAACAGCCGGCTACCGACCAAAGCTGCAACCCCTATGCCTATTTATCGGCGGTCTACTGTTTGTTAGAACACTCCACCTCCACCAGACGCTACGAGGGCTAGCTCCTACACCTGGAAATTTTGTCTCATCCACCCGTTGCACATCGACCCGTCGTACACCACAGGGGACCTCGGTTTTAATTCTCATCGCAAAGAAGGCGCACTCAGGGCTATCTTCTCGCCCGAAAGAAGCCAACCTCACCTCGATTCAGTATCGAACTTGGAACCACTGGTGCAGTAAATCGAGTAGGCTAGCGATTGCGCCACCTAGGCTGGCCTTCATAATGTTAAAGAGGATTGAATTAATTTTGCCTGTCCTGAAAGTATGTTGACAGTTGAACTCCAACATCCTCATTCGACCAATTTTGGGGGTCTCCGTGCCTGAACTTTCCTCCTATCCCCTCGTCAGTACTCTATTTTCATCAGATAACACTAGACTATGCTTACACCCAGCTCTTCACTGAACTCTCTCTCAAAGGTCGCTGCATTCCCTAGAGTCCTACTGTCTTAGATTCCCTGCTGTCCATCGGGGACCCTGCTGAGAAACCCTGACGGTAGCCATGGTTGTCCCTCTATGGGCAAGAGAACGATGCCTACCCCTACCAAAATTCATCATTAGATTGAATTACGATAAAAATGACGAAGCTATCGATTATTGAGTGGGTTCGCGACTGCATTTTGAGTGAAGTTGAAAGTGGGGGCGGGGGTGAGGTATAGACAGAGACAGAAAGAGAGAGGAGAGAAAAGGGGTGGTGGTGGCCATGACAGTGTCACGCTTGAAAGAAGACGAGCAGGAAGGGAAGGTCAGAGGGCATATGATCTTGCTCATCTTCAGTCATTTGACCTTACGATTTACTTCTACCTAAAACGTCATTAAGGGGGATAAAAAATACGCGCCATTGCGGCAAGGGATACTCATAAATGCGTGGTCAATCGCTGTGCCCATCGTAGGTGATGTAATTCAATTAATTTTTAGGTACTTGGGGTCGTCCCCTCACAGGATTCATACGAGAATACGGACATAGTAAATAGGGTCATTCTGAAGTAACAATCATCATCATCTCCATTTCCTTTCCGGTCCTTCTTTGACAATATTTACTCCTGACCCCCTTCTTCTGTCTTCCTTTTCGTGCCCCCCTCCTCCTCCCTCCCCTCCAAAGTTCCATCAGCCCAAATTAAATTAATTAGAAATGACCATTGGTCATCTAGAAAGATTATTTACTCACTGAGAATTGCTTCCTGGTGTGGGTAGATCACCAATGGTGGTCAAGGTGAGCGTCGACCAATACAGCGATGCCAGGTACTTGCGAGTGAGAGAGGCATAGTCACCCGTAGGATTGGGATAGACCCACTCGCCTATGAATCCCTCGGCCTCGGACAGCAAGAAGTAGAAGCATCCAAACCAATGGGCGAGCAAGAGCAGGATGTGGATGAGGTTGACCACTCGCCACATGTTTGGATACAGGGTGCGTGACTCCACCATGTAGTAGTAACCGTAAGAGCGGTACACCTTGAGGAAACGCGGAAACCGCAATAAAGGGGCCGGACGGTCCACGTAGAGACGAAGTATGTCCAGTGGGAAGAGACTGAAAACATCCAGGAGGAAAGGGCGAGATCTGGCGTAATGTTTGGCCAGTTTCCGGTTGTTGTAGACGATAAGTCCTTGTTCGAGGTATCCAGTTCTAAATTGGAATCCGATGTCGGCCAAGAAGAGTAGGTCGCAGATGGCATCGGCGACATTCCACAAGGTAGCCGCTTCGAGTTGAAGTTCTGGAAAGGCCTGCCGGACGATGAGTGTCCAACAGTTGTAGAGCACGCACCCAGTAATGACTGTCAACCACCAAAAGTAAAAGTTCTCGTCCGGGTTGATGACGGAACGCCGTTGGTTGCGTTGTCGCCTACGAGCGTCTTGAGAAGGCCCGTCAACACCTCCTCCATTACCGTCCTCGTGATCGGACACTTCGGCCGTCTGACGAGTGGAGAAGCGCTTGAGGAAGGAGTCCTCCCTCTTGAGAGGTGGCTTCTTTTCGCGGACCGCTGACGTCACTGCTCCGGTCAACTGCACGGTAGTGCGCAGCTTCATCCACCTCTGGGTTCCGCGTGACCTGCGGTGGAAGGAGGTATTAGGGGACCCTTGACGGCGTTGATTCCATAATTGCGAAATAGTGGGGCAGAAAGAAGAGGGCCATCTTTGGCCCCCCTCTGGACACAGGAAAAGGAAACGATGCCACCATCTTGAATTGTTTAATATTGTGTCACTATGGACGCTACCGTTGTCGTTATTTTCGGTGGCAGCTGTATTGGTCCCCACTACTACGTTCATGACCTTTGTTTATACTTTTTTTTTGTTATTGTTTTTTTTTCAGACTGACCCACCAAGACACTTGACCGTGAAGCCCTTTCTGTCCGATAGGTTGGGAAGAACAGTGACACACACCTCTGGTTTTTTTCGGAGTTTCGTATATATGTAAGTATTCCTGGAACTTATTGACCAATCCTTACGTATTGCGTCAGCTGTAGGTTACATAGCATACTAGGAACAAATGAACTGTACTGGGACAATCAAAGAAAATGATATATCCATGTCTTTTTTTGTTTTTTCCTCCGTAGCTGTCAGTGTTACCACCTCCCAGATTTGCATATCTAAAACTGACGACTTAATTCCCGTCTTATCCGCATGTCGACTCAAGATCTAAATTTGAGGTATTTTTTCTTATTTCTTAAAAAGATGTTTTCTGCTTATTCCGTCATTGATGTCGTTATTCCTCTTCCCCCTTCCCGCCTTACTCTTTCACTCCGCTATCCCCTTTATTTACATCCTTCTCTCCTCTACTGTAAAATTTGGGTTTCTTTTACCCCTCCCCCTCCTTTCTCAGTCTCTCCCCCCATCTTTTTTTATTCATCCTTTCATCGGCATAATTACCGCCTCTGCACTCTATCTCTCCTTCTTGATTGCCTAACTGCCTGCTTGCCTGCCTGCCCTCCTGTTTGTCAGTGTGCCTCCTGGGCTCTACTCCCGAGTTTTTAACTTTTACAAGTTGTCAGTGTAGGAAGATGGACGTGATTTTATGGCATCCTCTCTCTCGGTCAATAATCTCATTGAAATAATCAACTGCGCAGACTCGTATAACCGGTGTGAGGATATTGAAGGGGCGTGTCTGTTGCCGAAATTCGTGGTTTCTGTATCTCAGTCTCTTTCCCCCCCCCCCTCCTCTTCCTTTCCCGTCTCTTTCTGGTGTTGTAAAGGTATGTGTGTTCAACATCTTAGGGGGAAGTGGTGGGGGTTTATGATAGTGACTGAGGTTGAGGGGGGAGGGAGATCTGCTGTCACACACGTACACACACACACATACCTACCTCATCCCCCGTCCCACACCTACATGGTGTGGCTTTATCACCCCACCGTCTCCTCCTCTTATTTCTTTGAAAATTTATCTGCCAGATTTTATAGGAAACGTGGACGCATCACTGATCATGAATAATATCATCCCTACATGAATGACTGACCCCTTCTCTAGCTCTCTCTCTACGTCATCTTTCCCCTCCCCCAATCTCACGTATCCCTCTGTCATCCTTATCCTCCTACTCTTCTTTCTGGACCCTTTAAATGTCCTTTTCTTCTGGACCCTCATCATCATCATCATCATCTTATACGCGATAGGAATCTAACATGTAATCCTAAGGTTTTTACTCTCCGCCCCAAAATTTTTTTTCCAGACATGTGTAGTGTGAACCTGAGTTTCCCAAGAGGGATAACTTCTTTTTTTATCCCCTAATGATGTCCCTTTAACGAGATTTTGCCACATACCATAGCAGTTCCCTCTCCATTTTTTATCCCTTCTGTAATGTCTTTTTACTTTTCTGAATTGTCAGATGTCAGGGGGAGGGAGAAAGGAAGTGCTGAGATGAGAACACATTTTGGCAAACTTCCCAGAAGCAGGCAGGCAGGCAGGCCGGCCCTTTCCTCCTCTACACTGTCTCTCCTTTCTCTCTCTCTCGCCTACTAGTTGCTGCTCCCCTTCTGTTTTGCTCTCCCTTCAATATAATTTCTGTTTTTTTTCCTACAGAGGGGATGTATTGAAGTATCCTCCTCCCCCTAACAAAAATGTTTGCTATGTAGTAAACATCTTAGGGTGGGAACATGGTTTACCCCCACCTCTTCTACTGTCACAGGTGCCCTAGACCTGAAAGTAAAGTTGATGGGAGACTAGGCAGTGGCTTTGCTAAGGGGACGGCCTAGAGTAATGGTTAAGAAATGTCACCAGTATGGTTAAAGTCTCTGTAGGACTGTTGTGCCCCTTCTCTCCCCCTCCTTTTTTTTGCCTGTTGGTTTGCTCAACCTCCCCCTCTCTTCCAATTAACCATCCCCCGTCTGATATCATCAAAACTTGATTATGGTTCTGGTTGCCCTCGAGGTTAAGGGTTGTCATGCATCAGAGATCCTCTTCCCCCTTCCCCTTAGATTCTTCCTTTTCTCGGTTAAGGGTCAGTCTGAAAATACTCCTTTTGATATCGCTATAAAGTGTATAAGTGGGTGGCTTACCTTGAAGCCGACATGAATTTGGTGGTGGCGTTGTCGTCGTCGTCGTTATGACGGCGCTCCGACGTAGTTTCCGTTGCGGCGACGGCGGTGCCGGCAGTGGTTCGACGCGAAGATGACGTTGATGATGGTACCTGGTGCGTAGGGGTGACACTGATTCCTGAAGTGGACAATGAGATGACGGGGTCGTCGCCAAGTAGTAAGGCGCCGAGGGTGGCAGTCGATTGCGAGAGTGGTGAAGTTTGATGCAGTGGTTGAGGTTGCAGGGATCGAACCGTGGTTGTTGTTGTTGTTGTCCTAGTCGGCAGGTCGTCGTCGTCGTCGTCGTTGGTAGTGGTAGCAGAGGTGGGTTTGGATGATCCCCCATCAGCGTCCGCGCACTTATCGGTGGGCACTCGTGATCCGGATGAGAGGACGGTGCTGTCCACCATCGCGGAGTGCTGGCCATCGGATGCCGCCGTCGGTTCGCTGGCAAATTCGGCGGTTAGATCTCGATCCGTCTGTCGGTTAGAAAACAGAAGTAATTGGTCACTCATTGGTCAATCCAAACACACAGACACATACACACACATGCATGCACAGATATATGCTGAGAAGTGAAAAGGGAGGGGAGGATGACCCTCAATTTAATTCATTTTGACATAATATAACGTGCAGGAATCAGACGATCACCCAATAAAGATGACAATGGGACGAGGATGATGGTCAATGAAAGGGGACGATCATTAAATTAAGACGCTTTCCCAACCCCCCCCCCCCCCCCCTCCTTCTGTCCCTTCTTATGACCTGCTGTTCTAACTACGAAGTCTTCCAACTGTTTTGTTACCCATCCCACTGAACGATACAATGTCGAAAAATCTTAAATCGGAGGGCTTTTTCTTTCGGAAGGACCAGTGAGGGTGATGGTCATTCCCCCTCTTCTCACTCAGGTGTAGGCGAGTCCCCCTCCTCTGATTACTTTCAGCACCGCTTCCGAATACCTGTCCTCCTTGTTACTCTCCCTCTCTTTCTTATCCTTTCATTACCCCCCTTTGTGAATGGGACGTCCACCGTCCACACCCTGTCGTCTTCTCTATACGCCCCGCCCCTGACCCCCCCCTTACCTAGGAGAAAGAACGGGAAAGTTTAGCTTACGGTGCTGGCTTCAGGGTGACGGGGGATGTGCTGTGGCACTTGCCGTCACGTCAACGGCGAGAAACCGCTACTGAGAATCGGCCGATTTCTCGTAGTCATCATCTGACGGGGGGACCGAGCCAAAGAATAAGATGGAGATGAATGGTATGCGCGCACGCGCGAATGTCCTCCCCCCCCGTATCTCAATGAACGTCACCAGATGGCGGTGATGTTGAAGGAGATTTTTCACAGGGGGGTAGGTGGACCGGACGTTGAGAGACTTGTAGGAGAGAGAGAGAGCGAGGAGATGCTGTCGCCACCGGCTGCAAGTCCCTTCACGTGATCTTGATACTAGAATGAAGCGCGTGTCATCGTGGGCCGCCGCTGCCTCCACCGCCGCCGAATGTTGGAAAAAGTCGGCGACAACAGCGGCGGCGTCGAAGCAGTTGTCATGGCAACGTCTCGTGCGGATGATGCTGCGGATTCGCGATTTCTCGTCTCTTTTTTTTTTGGAGGGGGACTGTTTTCATTTCCCCTCACGTTTTAGACGTTGAAGGATGCGACGGGTGGTTGCCGACTTTTTCCCCTCTTATTGGATTGGTTGTTGCTGTATTGGTTAACACACCCATTTCATTGCCTGCCTGAAATCCGCCCACACTCACAGAGGCATATCTTCCACCCACAAGGACCCTACTTTCTCTCATCTCCTTCACTCCCATTTCTGGTCCCCGTCATGCAACTTTCTAAGTCTTTTTTCCCGTTCTTCACGCCCCATCTAAGACGTGCATCTCGAAAAGAAGAAGAAGAAGAAAGAGATGAAAGTTGAGATGGAGACATTCTCAAAATACGTCCTTAGTTGACATTGAATTATATTATAATAATTGCTAAGGTATCTATTTGCTATTCATTCAATTTTTACCGCGTTCAACTGAACCTTAGAAATGCAGTGGCTGGGGACGGAGGGAATGAGGGCCCTTAAGAAGTAGTTTCTGTCAGTTCTTAGGCATCATCAGCCATCTTATTAATGTCATAAACAGCCTTATTATGCTGACGCACTTGTCGCTTTGTAGACAGATGCTGCTGCTTCATAAATTTTTTTCTGGGGTAATGACTGACTTAGGAGCTCGCTCTTATTTTACTGAAGTTAAAGTCATAACGTTCCAGCCTGGTTACTGATTGATTTTTACTCTTTCAGGTGAAAAAGAAGTGCGAACCGCATTTTTACGTTCCCCTTTCGCCCCCCCTTTCGGTAGGCCTCTGGCTCCGAGTCCGCCTTTTTTCGGATGAGAAGTAAAACCGAGGTCCCGTGTGGTGTACCATGGCATTTGCACCTCAAAGAACCCTCTCTACCATACAACGGGTTGATGAGGCCAAATTCCCACGTGTAGGAGCAAGCCCCCTCCCCTGCCGTCGGTATGATGCCCCAACGAACAGTTGACCGACGATGAGTAAGCATAGGGGTTGAAGCTTTGGTCGGCATTTGGCTGTGGAAAAGCACTGTTCAATAGATCGCCCTTGTGTCCATTCAAAGGAACAAGATGGGAACCCGACCCTGCCATAGGCGGGAACAAGGGTTAGGGGTTGCTTTTGTAGGTGATGAAGAAGAATGAGTGAAAATTTTGTCAAACTTCTAGACATACTGTATATCTGTACCTAGAATTTCGGTCATCGTCCAACTTGCAAAGTCCTCGACTGTCCTAAAGTATAATCTATACTTCAATTGTGTGAGTCACCTCTGTCTCCGTTATGAAACGGAAAGGCGGTAGTGGGCTCGATTACTACGTCACTACTCCAGGTTCGATGCTGGATGAGGTGATGAGGTGGCTTTGCTTTAGCGTGAGTGAGAAAGAGCCCCTCCCCAGTGCATTTTGGGAGCGGCGAGTTGCGTTGGACACACCAGTTCTCGTCTGATCACTGAAGTTAAGCAACGCAAGCCCAGTTAGTACTGACATGGGTGGTCGCTCGGGAAAGCTGGGTACTGCTAATACCCAATAATCGTCGCATTGTGTAGTGTCTGTGCAGTCTATGCGTTAGAACTATGCAGTGGACGGGTCTCTAATGACCTTGTAGTTGACGGGACCTTAAACACCAACAAACAAACAAACCCAGTGCATTTTCCATCGAATTGGGAGTAAAGTCCTGTAGTCCCGTGGAAGCTGGCCTTCAGAGCCTGCACCGCAGGCGGCCGCCAATACAGAAGCGGTAAGGGTGTCATTTCGATGTTTCAACAGTTACAGATGCAAGCAACTCCTAACCCCTTTCCCGCCTATGGCAGGGTCCGGTACCCGTCTTGATGTTTATTTATCGTCGGACTACCTGTTGCATAGTAGAGAGGGTTCTGTTACGTGCAAATGCCATCTACACCACACGAGACCTCTGATTTACTTTTCATTCGAAGGAAAGTGCACTTGGGGCTTCTCTGCCGTCCGATAGAAGTCAACCCACCTCGACCCAGTAACGAACCTGGAACCACTCGCGCAATAAACACATTCCAACAATTACAGGGGCATTCAACTTAATTAAAAATGATGGGGAGGGGCGCTTATTTGAGAATTACAGACGGGCGCTGAAGACCCTAGTATCCGTCCTGAAGTTGCATTTTAAAGAACTCTCCGTACATGCAACGTGTAGATCGGCAAAATTCTCAGGTGTAGGAAGTCACCTGCCCCTGGTATCGGTAGAGAAGTGCCTCAATGAAAAAAATAGGTCGACGATACATTAAAGCATAAGAGTTGCAGCATCAGGTCGGCAACCAGGTGCATAAAAAAGGCCAATGGATTGACCATGTGGGACAAAAACCGAGTACCTCGCCCTGCCTTAGGCGGACCTTAAATGGTGGACGTAAATCATCAGAGAGAATGCTCTGACTGCCTGGCACCTTCCTTCTCTCTTAACGAATATTCCTCTGACAGGTAATGCTGCTGCAGCTTGCTGGAATCCAGAAAAGAAAGGGAGCGACTGTATTGCGTTGTACACACCAGTTCTCGTCTGATCACTGAAGTTAAGCAACGGAACCCCAGCTAGTACTGACACGGGTGGCCGCTTGGGAACACTGGGTAGCGCTAATACCCAAAAATCGTCGCATTAGCATAGCGTCTGCACAGTCTCTGCATTAGAACTATACAGTTGACGGGATTCTAATGACCTTGTAGTTGAAGGGCCCTAAAACACCATTGAAACAAAAAAAGAAAGAAAGAAGAGAAAATACCTCATTCAACTGGAATTGAACTCGTGATACTATGAGTGATGGTTGAAATTCTTCACCGAGTAGAGGTGGCCTGGTTGGTATATGCGTAGGAAGATTTCACTTTAAGAGACTCTCTTAAAAAAATCTTTAAGAATGCTAATATCGTTATCTTAGGATTGCAGAGTGAGAAGACGGTTCAACGGGTTTGAATAGAGGGCGGAAATGAGGGGCAATGTTTCGGTAGGTAGAGTGAATCTGTTATTTGATTTCTTAGAACTGAAGTTGCTACACTCTTGTATATAATTACGTCATTCAACCCACCGCGGACACACAAGGCTTCAATTTTCTGTTTATGTCAACATTGTGTGTGAAAACAACAAAAAAATCACATCATGCGCAGTGTTGCATAATAGACAATGGATCACCTTGTCGGGACAATTGTTATTATTATTTTTTGACCCACTGAATTGGCACTGCAATGTCATGGAGGTGCAGACCTCGGCTCCCATGGCAGAGTGCCTTCTGTGGGTTTTTTGTTTTGTTGGTGTTTTGGGGCCCTTCACCTACAAGGCCATTAGAGCCCCGTCCACTACGTAGTTCTAATGCAGAGTCTGCGCAGACACTAAGCTAATGCGACGATTTTTGGGTATTAGCTGTACCCAGTGTTCCCAAGCGGCTACCCACGTCAGTACTAGCTGGGGTTGCGTCGCTTAACTTCAGTGGTCAGGCGAGAACTGGTGTGTCCAGCGCAATAAGCCGCTCCCATTCTTCTGGGAGGTAGGCTGGCATCCCCCACAGCCAACCGGTCCAAAATTCCAGCGGGTTTCCGACGCCTGGCTTGGAGGCTCCCAGTCAGAGCAGTTTAATCCAGAATAGGGGCCAATCTTAAATTGTGTGGAGTGGACGGGGACCTGGTGAGAGATAGGCGGGAATGGAGGGCCAGAACCCGCAGAGCCGACCCTGCCACAGGCGGAATGAGGAGATTGGTTCGTTGGTGTTTTAGGGCCCTTCAACTACAAGATCATGAGAGCTTCGGCCACTGCGTAGGTCTAATGCAGAGACTCCACAGACATTATACTAATGCGACGATATTTGGGTATTAGCGGTACCCATTTTTCCCAAGCGGCCACCCATGTCAGTGCTAACTAGGGTTCCGTTGCTTAACTGCAGTGATCAGACGAGAACTGGTGTATCCAACGCTATAAGCCGCTCCGGAGGGATGATGATGGTACTCAGTTGGCACTGAGCTTCCGTAGTTCTTTATACAGCTAGCAACTACTAACCCTTTTCCCGCCTATTCAGGGTTAGTTGCTCCTCTCTGTCCCTCTGAATGGCTCCTCTCTGTCCCTCTGAATGGCTCCTCTCTGTCCCTCTGAATGGCTCCTCTCTGTCCCTCTGTTTGTTGGGGCACTCCACCAGGCTCCTACATCTGGGAATTTTGCCTCATCTATTCGTTGCGTAGTAAATCACCCCTTGGTGGTGCAGTGGGTAACGTGCTCGGTAACTGTGTCAGTGGTTCTAGGTTCGATCCTCGACCGCAGTGGGTTGGCTTCTTTGGGGCGAGTAAGAGATGCCCGTGTGCAATGTGGCCGTCGCCATCAGTTGGCCGCCATAGCTCTAATCGAACAAATTTAAAGCTCCGCCCATTATTCTATTAAGAATTTTTCTAAATGGTTTTAGAATGTGTCACAATACTTCCTTTTTCAGCTCCATATTTGTTTCTTGATCGAATGATTACAAGTTCAGTTTCTTTATTATTTTCCTTTCAGATACAAAAGTGATTTTGAAGTTTTCCTATTTGGTCAATGTCGATCTTCTACAATTACACACTCGTCATCTAAACTAGGCCATTTTGGTTGCTTGTTTGATAGTGTGCTTAAATCTTGAGATTATGGCGCCGTACGTTCGATTCTGCGTGAAGTGTCGGGCAAAGGTGGTGGCGTAAATTAAATAAACTCTACGCTGATCTACAAAAATAAAATCGACAAGTCGGAACGGAATAACTAAATAACTCTACCCACTCAGGTAAGAATTTAATGTATTTGATCATATCCGTTTCTACGTCGCCTGGGTGGCACAGTAGGTAGCTTGCTCGGTAACTGCGTCAGTAGTTCTAGGTTCGATACTGGACCAAGGTGGGTGGGTGCGTCTTCTTTCGGATGAGAAGTAAAACGGAGGTCCTGTGTAGTGTAGGATGGCATTTTCACGTAAAACGGGTAGATGAGGGAACGGGCAACGGGTAGATGAGGGAAAACTTCCTGGTGTAGGAGATCGCCCCTTGGCGTTGAAGGAATCCCCCAATGAACATTAGACCGACAATAAATAAGTATAGGGGTTGCATGCTTTGGTCGACAACCAGCTGTGGAGAAACTATCCAATATATCACCCTTCTGTCCATCAGAGGGATAAGATGGGTACCCGACCCTGCCATAGTAGGGAACATGGTTAGAAGTTGCTTTTTTTATCAGAACCATAACGAAGCTCTCCTCGGTGGCGTGCTCCATTACTGCGTCTGTGGCTCCACGTTCGAACCTGGTTGGTTGGCATCTTTCGGACGAGGGAGAGAGAGAGAGAGAGAGAGGTGCCGAGTGCGACTTCCGTCGCATGGGGAGTAAAGGCGGTCCCCTTTCGGATGGTGTAGAATGTCATTTGCACGTAAAAGAACCTTCTGCATTATGCAACGGGTAGATGAGGCAAAATTCCCAGGTGTAGGAGCTCGTCCCCACTCCCTCCTGGCGTCTGGTGAGGTGAAGTGTCCTAACGAGCAGTAGACGGACGATAAATAAGCATAGAGGTTGCCGCTTTTGTCGGCAACCGGCTGCAACAAATTAATGTCTGGAAACTAATTACTGTACCTATGTGACCATAGAGAGGGACAAAATGGGTACCCGAACCTTGCGGAAAAGGGGTTAGTAGGTGTTTTTGATCAGAACCATAACAAAGAAACAAAACTGCTACCTGTCATCAAAGGATGTTGTAGTCTATTCGTTTACTTACTTATTTAACGTCAGTCTGTCAACTTTAAAGGCCATTAACCGACGACGCTGGAGAACGAGTTCCTCCCACACCTGGGAATTCAGTCGATTTACACAGTTGTCTTCAATGTAGAAAGGATTCTGTTAAGTGCATATGACATCGTGTTTGTCACCCGGGGACAGGTAACCGCAGTTAAGGTCCATATCCGTTAATAAAAAACAGAAGCCATGTACCTTCACCAGTTTCTAACCTGTATCCCAAAATCTCAAGAGTGGAACACTTTCTCCCAATCTCTCTCTCTCTATTTCCCTTCTTCCCTCCCTCACGTCATTCTCTCTCTCCTTCCCCCTCTCTCTAAATCTCTCTCCCTCACCTCATTCTCCTTCCCTCTGTCCCTCTCCCTAAGTCGAAATATTTAAAGTGGCTGTACTGCGCTGATCAGTTCTCCTGTGATCATTGAAGTTAAGGTACGCAACGCCAGCTAGTACTAACATGGGTGACTGCATAGGAACGCTGGATATTGCTAATACCCAAAAAAATCGCCCTAACAACGTTAGTGTCTGTGCAGACTGCATTAGAACTACGTAGTGGACGAGGCTGTAATGACCTTTGTAGTTGAAGAGCCCTAAAACACCAAGGAACTAAAAGATATCCAAATATTTAAGGTGGGCTGGAATGAAAGGTACAATGTCTCGCGGTACCTTCAAAAGAATTTTTAAACACATTTTTGACACGTTCCCTTCGGCAGTAGTAGTGTACAGTAGTGCTTCAGTAGAAGTTGTCCGACGTTAATCAAATCAACCGACGTGCAAGGATGGCCTCCGATGAACAAACACAGAAAGCATGAAATTGAATTCACTTTGATGTGAAATGGTCTGTATTTGTCTCTTTTTCTCCTCTATTCTAGGCGATGTTTTGATTATGACATTGATTATGCAGGAAATGGAAGGAGGTGGATCGTATTCCTTTCAGTTCGCATCCGCCCTCTTTCATCTGTTCTCATCTTTTGATTTTTCTTTACCTCTACCTCTCTCTGTCTCTCTTTTTGTCTCTTTATAAATCTAACTTTTTTCTCTCCTTTTAAAAAATAATCAAAAAGCAAAAAAAAAATGCTTTTGTTTATTTCACAGTGCTTTTCAAGGTTGTCATCGTTAAGAAAATATTGAGTAAAAGAAAAGAAAATTACAGTATATGTGGATGCCATTAGAAGATGTTTAAATATTTATTGGGATCAAGCACCCTGTCGGGAGCATCTTTGTTTCGTTGGTGTTTTAGGGCCCTTCAACTACAACGGTCATTAGAGCCCTGTCCACTGCGTAGTTCTAACGCAGAGTCTGCACAGACACTGCACCATTACGACGATATTTGGGTATTAGCTGTACCCAGTGTTGGAAAGCGGTCACCCATGCTATTACTAGCTGGGGTTGGTTGCTTAACTTCAATGATCTTGTTGTTGTTGTTGTTTTAGGGCCCTTCAACTACAACGGTCATTAGAGCCCCGTCCACAGCATAGTTCTTATGCAGAAACTGCACAGGCACTACACTAATGCGACGATTTTTGGATACTAGCGGTACCCAGTTTTCCCAAGCGGCCACCCATGTCAGCACTAGCTGGGGTTGCGCTGCTTAACTTCAGTGATTAGGCGAGAACTGGTGTGTCCAACGCAATGCAGCCGCTCTGTCAGGAGCGTCTTGCCCTGCTGCGCTTTTTATTTTCTTGTTCTTCATCTTGCACAGGGTGAGTGAATACATACTGTTGAAGTACTGGACCAGTGGCGTACCTAGGTTGTTTAGCGCCCTTGTACAAATTGTACAACTGGCTCCCTGTCCCCGAATGTTGGCTTGCTCAAGAAACCTTTAGTCGACCTTTGTTTTTTTTTTTTAGCAGATACACAGATATTTTCTCTCCCGTGAGGAAACTACAGCACGCCCTTCTTGTGTGGAGGCGAATGGTGCCTCTTTGCAGCTGTACCCGGTGGCAACTGTCTACCCCCTTGCCCTATCCCTCGTAGTTACGCCACTGTACTGGACAGGCGTTAGTGTGAGAAAGAAAATATACAGTAGAAAGATATATTATTGAAAATACGTAGAAAGACTCAACAAGGGGGTTTTCTCGCCCCCCTTTTTTTTTTCTGGCTTTGACCCCCTCCCCCTCTCCCGATTCCAGGATCTCTCTCTCTCTCTCTCATCCCTTCACTCCCTTTACAGATAAAGTGGCTTTCAGGGAAAAATGCACAACTCCCTCTAGCGGACTGCTTTTTATCTAATCGATACGCCAATAGGACTCGACCTCATTCTGTATGTGATAAAAGAAGTTTTTTTTTTTGTATTCTTGGGACCTCTGTCTTGGGTTTCCTATTTTGGTGCACTTCCTTTTCTTTTTTTTTCTTGCCCTCTAAGTTAACCTTAGATGTGACCCAGCTATACAGTACGTGTTTCTTTACTCTTTTTTACCTCGATTTAGGGCCCACGCACCTAGGAAGGAGAGAGGGAGAGAGAGAGAGAGAGAGAGAGAGGGAGGAAGGGAGGGAGGAAGGAAGGGAAAGGTCCCCTTCTGCATATCTACACACTTACCCCTTTGTTCACAGAAATTCTGTGTATATTTTTCCCCTGGGTCTTTCTCTCTCTCTCATAAATATAAAAACACCATCACCTCTAGTAATTCTTTCTCCTTCTCAACGTCTTCGTGTTTACCCTTCACAATTCACTTATTTGTTTTGTCAAAAAAGTACGTGAAAGGGGATATACATGTTGGATTTTAAAACTTCCTCTCTCCCCCTCCCCCCCGTACCTTTCTTAACGTCGCCCCTCCCCCTTCCTCTCTTTCGCACTCTGTGTCTCTGTCCCCTTCCCCTCTCATCGTCAAATAATATATTTTTTTTCTGGTTAGCTGTCAAACAAGGCATCAAAATTATCTTTCTGACTCCAGACGTTAATCTTACAAGCAAATAATTAGATTTAGCAGAGCAGATCCTCTTTTTCAGAAAGGAAAGAAGGCAACCTTTCAGTAGTTCTGTATCATCTTGTTCCTATCTACTTTTCATTTGCTTGCATTTTACTTTTGTTACTCTCCTTGGTGTCCTCTCCTTCTCCTTTGCTCTCCAATTTTTCCCTGTACCGCATTCCTACATTTTCACCTTCTCCCCTTTCATCGTCCTTCAGCTCGTGTTCCTGTTTTTCTTCCATCATCTTATATTTCTTACTCTTCACCCCCACCTTGATTTAGTCTCTTTTTTTTTTTTTTGCTTTTCTTTGACTCCCTGTTTGTATGTGTATTCCACCCACGCTTGTACCCCTCTCTCCTCTCTCTCTCTCTCTGTGTTTGTCTGTTTTTGAGATGCGTGCGTCTTTTCTATCCATCTTTTCTTTTCCCATTTTCTTAATTCTGTCTTTAAAGATGCTGAACTGACAATCGTTTAGTTGTTGTTGTTGTTGTTTGTTCGCTCGGGACGTTTTATCCCCCTTTGTCGATCTTAACTGAAATTTGATGAGGCTCGTTTTAGTTCCTTTGACGATGATATAAATCTTTATATATATAAAATGCTGGTAGAGGAATAATTAGTAAATGAAGGAGTAAAGTAGTTGTAAAGGGTGAACAGGTTGAACTTCATCTCTGCGTCTTCATTCTCATCACCAGCTTGTTATTAATCCCCCCATCACCTTTTCCCCCTTTTCCATTATCTTTTCTTAAGATAACGGAATTTCTTCTTCTTATTCCTCTTGTCTATGACCCCTCCCCCTTTTCATTCACCAGATTTGTTATGTAACCCTATCCTGAACTTTTAAGGTCATAGTGAAGGGTCAATTACAGAAAATTATTGTCTTCTTTGAATAGTTGATGGAGAAGTAAAGATGGAAGAGGGGATGGGACTTGATTTGTACTGTTGAACGGGACAGAAGGATGAAATTTCAAATTTTCTTTATTATAATGAGTGTAGATAGATGATGGTACGTGATCATATAGAGGTAGTTTTATTAAGATATTTTTTTGGGGGGGAAAGGGAAGGGGTACGCACTTATACTTCCTCCCCCGTAGACTTTATGCAGATGCTGACCCCTGTTGATGGGCAATCACTGCTAACTTGCCTGCTTTACAGTGGAGTCTTTACTATAGGGTTGAGAGTATGTTGTTTTCTTGAAGGAACTGCTTTGATATTTTTGCTACAAGATAACCTGTTTAATGCAGGCAATACTAATAATCTTAGGCAAACTGCCAAGAAAATGAGGCGGGATGGAGAGAGAGAGAGGAACGTGGGAGTGTGTGTGGGGGGGATAGGGACAATAAAAGGGGATGGTTCCTAAACGATGAGGAGGGTAAGTCCTTTGCTCTCGTCTGAAAATAATGTAAAAATCTTAATTTTACCCTAGTGTTGAAGTTCACCGAGTAAAATATTGTAAGGGTGTACTCTTTCTTTCTCTCTCGCTCTCTCACTCTCCCCGTTTTATTTGGAAGAATTAAAGAGGAAAAGTCTGTCTAATATATAGCAACTCGAAGCTGAAGTCACACTTATAAGGCGGTTCATAGGCAATACTGAGCAATCCTCGCTCAAATGGTTTTATTGGTTGATTTATAGCATGTAAACACATTGAGTCAGTTCGTATGTTGCTTCAAAAAGTCACTTTTGGCAGCTCAACCGTAGAGTAGTTCTCTTTGTAACTGGATGGTTGTGGAATCGATCCTAGCTCCAGTTGAACAAGACCTTTTCTTTCTTCCGTAACTGACCTGCGCTTTCTGTCGAATCGAACACAGAAATTCGTACCCCCCCCCCTTTTTTTTTATGTGTCACCTGCATATCACAATCACCCGCCTCGGTGGCGCAGGAGGTAGCGTGGTCGATTACTGCGTCAGTGGTTCTAGGTTCGATACTGGATCAAGGAGGGTTGGCTGCTTTCGAAGAGTCGGCCTTCCGTCGGGTGAGATGTATGTACGATGGCGTTTGCACCTAAAAGAACCCTCTCTATTATGCAACGGGTAGATGAGGCAGAATTCCCAGGTGTAGAAGCCCGCCCTCCCCACTCCTCCTGGCGTCTGGTGGAGGTGGAGAGCTCCAAAGAAGACTAGACCGATGATAAATAAGCATTGGGGTTGCAGCTTTGGTGGGCTGCCGACTGCGGAAAAAAACAGTCCAATATATCGTCCGGGGTCCATTCAGAAGGACAAGATGGGTACCCGACCCTGCCATAGTTGGGAAATGGGTTAGTAATTGTTCTTTTTTTTATTTGCATATAAAAATAATCACCCTGTTCCGTGTGGGAAGTAATCTTGCTTCGGTGGCCCAGGGGGTAGTGTGCTCATTAACTGTGCCAGCGGTTCTAGGTTCGATACTAGACCGAGGTTGGTTGGCTTCTTTCAGGCGTGAAAGATGTTCTGAATGCGCCTTCCTTCGGGTGAGAAGTAAAACCGATGTCCCGTGTGGTGTACGGTGGTATTTGCACGTCAAGAATCCTCTCTCCTATGCAACGGGTAGTTGAGGCCAAATTTCCAAGTGTAGGAGCTCGCCCCCCCCCCTCCTGGCGTCGGTGCAGTGCAATTCCTCAACGAACAGTAGACTGAAGACAAATAAGCATAGGGGTGCAGCTTTTGTCGGCAACCGGATGCGAAAAAACACTTGTCCAAATAGATCACCCTTGTGTTCATTTATAGGGACAGGATTGGTAGCCGACCCTGCCATAGGCGGGAAAAGGGTTAGGAACTGCTTTTTTGTTGTTCTATGTGGAAAATATGAAACGGTAAATTAATTTGATTTTTGAGAACCTTATGCGTAGGCTCGATCCTGGTTGAGGTTGACTGTTCTCAGGCTTCATAACATGGCCGGTGTAGTATGCAATTTGTTCGATTGGAGCTCGTTGGCTGAAAATTTGATCCTGGCCGACCGGAGAATAAATGGGCCTGTCGTCTCCCGGAAAGAACCGGTTGGTTGGTTCGTTGGTGTTTTAGGACCTTTCAGCTATAAGCTCATTAGAGCCCCGTCCACTGCATCGCTCTAATGCAGAGACTGTACAGACACTACACTAATGCGACGATTTTTGAGTATTAGCGGTACTCAGTTTTCCCAAGTGGCCACCCATGTCAGTTGTAACTGGGGTTGCGTTGCTTAACTTTAGTGATGATGAGACCTGGTGTGTCCAACGCAATAAGCCGCTCCCGAGAGAACTGGTGTATGTTTATGAATGGAGTCGCCTTTGAAGGGAAGACATGTAGTCTTAAAAATATTTACAGTTAGACTAGCATGGGGGAGACTTACTTCCCCCTTTCCCCCTCCTCTGGTGTCGGTAAATGACCTGATAAATAAGCAGACCGGCGTTAAATTACTGAGCCAAACTAATTTCCGTCTGGTGGTAAATAAACAGATGTAAACTGTAATAAGGCAGTTTTCTACATGGAGAAAGAAATGTGTTAATTAGTAAAATTTACAGGTGTCGCAGAGGTCGTCCCCTTTTCCCCTCTCCTCCCCAGGGTACTAATTGGTAGACCACATTAAGTAATTTTCTAAATGAAATCAGCCTTCCTCTGACTGTAAGCGTCCCGTAGAGTACTAATTGAGTTTTGCCTACTACTTCATCATTTAAAAACGCCTTTTCCTCGCGTATGGCAAAATCGGATGTCAATATGTCCCGTTGGAACCGCGAGAACACACGGGTGATCCATTGGTGGACGATATTTTTACGATGCCGACTCCAGGGGCGTGCTGTAGAGGGAGAATTTCATTTACGTGCTGGTCTCATGGAAACAGCCCACATAGGGTCACGGTTTTACTTATCTGCTGGAAGGCTAACTTTAGGCTTTCTTGTCACTCGGAAAGAAGTCATGTGCCTTGACCTTGAGGGTTACCATGACCTGGAGGGTTAACTACAATTGAGTTCTAGTTGCCCTGTAAGTGAAAACCAGACCGCTAAATTAAGAAAAGGGCAGATAATGAGCGACAGAAACTTACCGCTGTAGAAGGAATGACAGGATTGCTGATGAATTTCGGGTCGGTCTTCCGGCCTTTTCAGAGAGTGAAAAGTGTTGCCTCTTACGATCAGAGGTTATAAAGTAAGCCTAAATTACTCTACTCGGGTCCCTCGGGTAAATTTCTCTACTTAAGCACTTAGGACCTGAAACCTAGCTTCGCTAGCTTATTTAGTGGCGTACTTCAGTCTTGAATTTATAGTTGCAGGACAGCCCTCAAGTGGACCTTCCTTCAGATGAGAGTCATCCTTTGTAACTCAATCGGTAGCGATCTTGAATCTTGAACCCATGGGCACGATACATCAATTCTGACCGACACGGATGCAAGCAACTCCTAACCCTTTTCCCGCTTATGGCCGGGTCGGGTACCCATCTTGTCCCTCCGAATGGACACAAGGATGATGTATTGGGCAGTTTTTCCGCAACCCGCTGCCGACCAAAGCTGCAACCCCTAGGCTTATTTGTCGTCGCTGACCGATACGGGCGATTCCCGCCTCGGGGGCGCAGTGGCTAGCGTACTCGGTAACTGTGTCAGTAGTTCCAGGTTCGATACTGGACTGAGGTGGGTTGGAGTCTTTCGGGCGAGAGAGACAGGCCGGCCCTTAATTCGGATGAGAAGTAAAACCGAGGTCCCGTTTAGTGTACGATGGCATTTGCACGCAAGAAATGGTAGATGAGGCAAAATTTCCAGGTTAGGTGCTCGCCCCCACTCCCTCCTGGCGTCTGGTGGAGGCGAAGTGCCCCAACGACCAGTGGACCGACGATAGATAAGCATAGGGGCTGTAGCACGGTAGGGCACCGACTTTCCTTCTTATCCGGGACGTTTTCTTCCCACTATTTCTTCACCCACTCGGCTAGGATTGAACCTGGATCCAGGGACTATAGGTCAAACACGCTCACCATCCAGCTACCACCGAGGGATATCATAATGTCTCTTTTGCTGGGAATTGAATTTAGTTCGCTCCGAACTCCAGGCAGATACCGGGTCAATTCCTTGCAGTGGTGGGGGGGGGGATGTACCTGTTCTGTCACTATTTTTAGATTGAACTTAAAACAGTTCATGTGCACGGTTGTGGAGGCATACCAGTTCTCGTCTGATCACAGAAGTTAAGCAACGTAACCATGGCTAGTACTAGCATGGGTAACCGTTTGGGAACACTGAGCACTACTAATGCCTAAAATCGTCGTAACAGTCGCAGCAGTGTCTGTGCAGACTCTGCTTTTTTTTTATCGTGTTGTTGGTTTTTTAGGGACCTTCAACTACAAGGTCATTAGCAGTACTGAGTTTTCCCAAGCGGCCACCCATGTTATTATTAGCTGGGGTTGCGTTACTTCACTTTAGTGGTCAGACGAGAACTGGTGTGTCCAACGCAATACGCCGCTTCCTGCAGACTCTGCATTAGAACTAGGTGGGAGCGGCGAATTGCGTTGGACACACTAGTTCTCGTCTGATCACTGAAGTTAAGCAGCGCAACCCCAGCAAGTACTGACATGGGTGGCCGCTTGGGAAAACTGGGTACTGCTAATACCGAAAAATCGTCGCTTATGTGTAGTGTCTGTGCAGTCTCTGCATAAGAACTATGCTGTGGACGGGGCTCTAATGACCTTGTAGTTGAAGGGCCCTAAAACACCAACAAACGACAAAAAATTAGAACTAGGTAGTGGACGAGGCTGTAATGACCATCGTAGTTGAAAGGCCCTAAAACAGATGCACGATTGCTTGTAAAATTCTTCCCAGGTGCCAGGTGCAGAGTTCATGACCTACGGACCCTTCCAATAAGGACCTAAACGTTTCTTATTTAATGAATAAACGCTACTGAATGTGAAAGTCAGAGGTTGAAGACGTGATCAGTTACTGTGATGATTTTTAAGTTGTTTTTCGCGACGATCACTACCGTGTGGTGGTTGGCGGTTGTGACGATGATGTTGCATTCGTTGTTTCAAACGTCGTCGTCGCGCGTGTTTTTTTTTTTTTTTAGGCTGAGGGGATAAACGTCAAAAGTGAAAATGTCAGAAGGGGGGCAATCAAATTTTCAACGACTTGGTTGTTAAGTCTGTCGTCTCTAAGCCATTATAGAGTAATTGTCTCCATCTTTTCCTCCTCTTTCTATCTTTCATTCCCTGGTTCAACCAATTTTAAATACATGGCGTCCCACAAAGTGTTTCTTTTTACCAAAAAAAAAAAAATGGGATGTTCAATTTGTGGCTTGTGTGACTGGCATCAACGTAACAAAAGGGTTATTCGTTAGTTACCGATACAACAATATATTAAATTTCTGTCTGTCGTTTACTCACCTATTTCTCACCTTGTTATTTTGATTTTCTCACTTTTCCCCATCCCCACCACCACCTTCTTGTCCCTTTCTTTTTTCTTCTTGTGCATAGTTGCTTCGGCACCAAAGGACCGTGTAAACTACTATCAGGGGACCTCATCTTCAAATTACCATAACCCATAATGACGTTACTGAGCTCAAGTTTATGGTCCATTCATCTTTATTACTAAACGTGCGAGGGATTTTTTTTCTTCTCTTTTTGATATTAGTTCCTTGGAGATTTGTCTCGATTTTCTTTAGATGTCTGTCTTATCCGACACAAATTTTTCAGCTTCTCTGTGTCTTTCCTGTTCCTGGTTCCTCTAACTGTGCGAGAGAGGATCGATTCTCGTTTAAGCAAGTTGATTATACTCGCTTTGGGACCCTCAGAAAGAAACGGCTAGTGAATCTTTCATTGGATGGGGGTGTAGTATACGTAGTAGGCTGATGATGGGTTCTTTCGTTTCGTTTTCAGTAAAAGTCCTTCGTGTGAAACCTTGTAAGTCAGGAAGTGATCTCTTCAAATTCGGACAAAGGGATTTGGACCATCTCTCCTGTAAGTATTCAATTTGCTATAACGTATTTGAGACCTATTCTAACCGGTCAGTCAGGATGGAAGGGGACTTTTAGGCCACGGACAGGAGGAGAAGGAGTCTCAACTCTCCCTAACTATCAAGACGAGCCCAATTTGTCACTGTTTAGTTTCCATGCAGTCATCCGTATTCTTGGGATTCGAACCCCGCATAGTACGATTCAGCCGATTTTCCTACTTTATATTATGTAACGCTTTATTGATGGAAGGTTTAGGTTCGGATCTCTCTCTCTCTCTCTTTCTAGGTTTGTAGATTATCCCTCTCTCTCTCCCCCCCTCTCTCCTCTCCTCACTCTCCTTATTCATTTTCTTAAGACTTCGATTTGAATGCCGCCATCTTAGGGCAGCTGGATATGGTGTCGAGTCCTCTAGCCTTAGCCGCCTCTCTACTCGCCCCTTCCCCCTTTCCCCCATCCTTGTCCACTTTAGTGTCCACATGCCGAAAAGGGAAGGGGATAAAGGATGACATGATTGCACTTACCAGGTCTTCTGGAGATTGCTGCACACTATTGGAAGGCGATCCAACGATGGAACCGTACGTGTTTCTCCGTATCCAGCCTCTGGTCAAACGTTTATTGGCAGTATCTGCTATGGCTCTGTAAGCTGCGACACCTAACTTCATAGCCGTCGAACATCACCACGTCCACTATGGTCAGCGCCGGTTTTCCGTTCACACCGTTTACCACCCCCTCGAAAAAAAAAAGAAACGCTTGACCTTAACCCTTTAGTTTCTTCTTTTTTTTCGGCTTTGTGTTTCTCTCTCTCTCTATTTCTGATTTTCTTAACTCGGGGAAAACACTCAGACTATAGGTCAGTCAGTCGCTTGTGGTCCAGCTGTTCGACCTCCTCCTCCTCCTCTTCTTCGTCGTCTTCTTCCTCCGGCAACGTGTTGCAAACACCCGTACTAGAATTGGGAATGACGATTTGTTGGAGAATGGGTCACGATGCTCCAAAGCATCTTGTCCCACGAAGCACGTGGCTTTCTATCGGAAGTGACGACGACGTTCCATGTCACAGAGGTGTGAGGTGGTGGTGAAAGGAAGAGGAGGAGCGATCGAAGTGTGCCGACTCCGCCCCCATTCCATTGGAACGGTTCAAAATTTCGTCCAGTTGAAAGCTTGATGACGGATCATGCTGACGTGTGACGTCACTATTATCCTAATCTTCACCTTCTTTTTTTTCCCCCCCTTTTCCACTCGTGCGCTTGTTCTGTTCTTCATCCTTTTCTTCCATCTTCCGTTCTTTTTTTTTTCTTCTTCTTCTTCTTCGTCATTCTTTCTCCTCGCTCCTCCTTTTTTTTCTATTTCTCCGCCTCTTCCGCCTTATCTCTCTCTAAGGAGATGTACTGCATTGAGAAAAATCTTTGAATGACGTCATGAATTGAATATTTTTTTTTTTACGTAACGAAGGGTGAAGAGACGGCAACTCCTCTTCCTTGTTGACGAAAGGGATTTTCCAGGAATAGGGTCGGGATTTCCCTCCTCCTCCTCCTCCTCGTTCTCCTACACCGTTACCCTTACCCCAGGGTTTCCTTCCTGCCTTTTTTTTTCTTTCTTACATTAGCCGTCATCAAAATCATTTCCATGGAGCAGTTGGTCATTACGCAGATTTTTATGGAGGAAATGAAAGGAGTGAATTCCTTTATCGCGAATCGAAATACAATATTGTAATCCGTTGATATCCAGAATATGACCTCTTCCCCCCTCTCTCTCCCTAGTCTTTGATAACGTATGTGATTCGTTTGACTGCTTTCGTCTTATTAGGAGTCACCAGTTTGGTCGATTCTCTCATTGCATTCTAGGCCGCTTGTTGGCAGATACGACCCGCTGCGGTGGTGCAGTAGGTAACATGCTCGATTTACTGCGTCATGAGTTCCAGATTCGATACTGGATGGAGGTGGGTTGGCTTGTTTCGGACGAGAGAGAGAGAGAGAGGGAGCGACGAATTGCGTTGGACACACCAGTTCTCGTCTGATCACTGAAGTTAACCTTCCGTCCACAAGGTGACGATTTCTGACACACATTACAAGGTGGGGGGTCTGTCATTACCCCAAAAAGACTTTTTGATTTTCAAGGCTTAAATATTCAGATTAAGGGCATTATTATGGATATTGAATTAAATATCATCCATATAAAGCTTTAGCAATGAAAATAATTTGGAAACATGCTGTAAAAATTCTATATTACCCACGAAGACAAGACATCATCATCACCATACCCTTATCCCACCTATGACAGGGTCGGATCTGCAGGGTCTAGTCCTCCACTCTTGCCTATCTCCCACCAGGTCCCCATCCACCCCAGACACTACCATATCCTTATGGCCATCCTGCTCCCATTTCTGCCTTAGTAACCAGTGTTTCTGACCAGCCAACCATGTTGGTACTAACTTGGGTTGCATTACTTAACCAGAAATAAAATATGCTAATTACTTAGGAGACCTGACAACTTCCCTAGATAGGTAAAGAAAACATCGGAGAACAGGTACTCAAAGGTTGGCTAAAAGTGGAGAAAGTGGTACATGTGTAGACACAATTTTGTAGGTCTGGGGTTTGCCGAGACCCCACCTTGTGGTCGGAAGGTTAAGCGGCGCAACCTCCACCTAGTACTGACATGGGTGGCAGCTTGGGAAAACTGGGTACCGCTGGTATCCAAAAATCGTTGCATTAGTGTAGTGTCTGTGCAGTTTCTGCATCAGAGCTACACAGTGGACGGGGCTCTAATGACCTTGTAGTTGAAGGGCCCTAAAACACCAACAAACAACAAAAAAATTCGGACGAGAGAGACGCCTCGAATGCGCATTCCTATGGATGACAAGTAAAACCGAGATCTCCTGTGGTGTACGATGGCATTTGCACGTCAAAGAACCCTCTCTATTATGCAACGGGTAGATGAGGCAACATTTCCAGGTGTAGGAGCTCGCCCCCCTGACGTCGGTGGAGTGCTCCAACGAACGATAGACCAACGATAAAGAAGCATAGGGGTTGCAGCTTTTGTCGGCATCCAGCTGCGGTAAAACACCGTCCAATAGATCACCCTTGTGTCCATTCAGAGGGACAAGATGGGTACCCGACCCTGCCATAGGCGGGAAAAGGGTCAGGAGTTGCTTGCTTGTTTTTGTGGGAGAGGTGCACTATGTCACCACTACGTGAAAAGAACCCTTATTACACGGAAAAGATGTCCCGATGGACAATTTTCTGAGATGTAGAAACGCATTCATCGTCCTTTGAAAATAAATAGTCTTCAAAGTTAACAAGTCGATGCTCTTCTTCATAATTCCAAATCCCCTTTCCTGCCTTTGGCAGGGTCAGGTACTTGTTGGAACCGGAAACACGTGAATGATCTATTGGACGGTATTTTATGTAGCCCTGCTGCCGACCTAATGCCGCAACTCCTTGCTTATTTAATTAAAGTTGGCCTGTTTTCATCGTGTGGGTAATTTCGTTCACTAACGCCAGGCGGCGAGCTTTTACACCTGGTGACATGATTAAAACGCACATGGAGCCGTGGCTTTACTTTTCAAGTCATCGTCTGTCCCCATCGTCAGTACTAACCGTTTCCCCGCCTACAGCAGGGTCGCGGCCCATTTTTGTCTCATCGTAAAACATGGGCGATCTGATGGACGATATTCATACGCGCCGGCTACCAACCGGCGCGAGCTTCTACACCTGTAAATCTTGCCGATCGGGGCAGGTAACATCGTACACAACCCACGGGGCTTTTCTTCCCAATCGACAGAAGGCGCTTCTCTCTCTCTCTCTCTCACTACCTGGAACCACTGACTCAACAGTCCAACACGCTACCCCTGCCCCCCCCCCCCCCAACCGAAGATGGTCCCAGGTCGACGACGCTCGGAATTGAACCTGAATCATTGCATTAATACATAAGTACGCTACCACTGTAGCTACCTATGGTGCAATAGGTAGCGTGCTCGATGTACTGCGTCAGTGGTTCCAGGTTCGATACTGGATTCTTCCGGGGTTGGTTTCTTTCAGGCAAGAGAGAGAGAGAGGTCCCGAGTGCGCGTTCTTTCGGATGAGAAGTAAAACCAAATTCCCGTGTGGTGTACGATGTCATTTGCACGTCAATGAAGTCTCCCTATCATGCAACGGGTCATATGAGGCAAAATTCCCAGGTGTAGGAGCTCGCCCCCCCCCTCCACTCTCCTGGCGCCTGGAGAGGGTGGAGTGCCCCAACGACTAGTAGACCGACGATCAATAACCATAGGGTTACAGCGTTGGTCAGCAGTCGGCTGCATCAAAATACCTTCCAATAGATCACGCGTGTGTCCATTGAGAGGGACAAAGATGGGTACCCGACCCTGCCATAGGCAGGAAAAGGACTAGAAGTAGCTTTTTTTTTTTTTGCCAATGAAGGAGTGATGGAACTTAACTTTTTGGACGACTTAAGAGGCCGCTAGGCAAATGCATTAGGAGTTCTTGATTATATTCATTTTCTTAGTTTAATTGTCTTGAGTACTGGATACACGGAAGAAGGAACTGGCAAAGAGACATCAGACAATGAAGTGCAGGGGGGGGGGGGAGGGATAGAGAGAGGTAGTTGGGTTATTAGGAAATATAATAGGATAGAGAGAGAGAGAGCGCGCGCGAGGGGAAAGTGGTGGGAGTTGCAGTAATGTGACGTCAAACATGTATGTAATAGGACTGTTGTTATCATAGGCTTCCCCCGTCTTCCATATTGGGTCCTCCTCTTGGTTCTCCCTGGAGCCTGTGAGAACCAATTTTCTCGACAGAAGAAACTCTATGCCGCCACTGAAACTCGGTCGAAGCAACAACAGCAAAGAGGAAAAAAAAGACATGGTTTCCACGCATCGCATCTGATTGATGTCATTTTCAATTTGTGAAACGATTCGTCGAAGCGACTCATGGCGGAGGTTGGAGATATTACTTAAGGAAGAGGTGGAGTAGTGCAAAGGGGCTGACCGCCTCCGGACATGCTTGGATGCAGCTCTGTCATCCCAGAACATTTCATCTCGCAGCTAAACATCTAATTTGAGTGAGATGAGCTTTGGAACCCCCACCTTAGTCCTCTTTCCACTCCTTCCCCTTTCCTACCCCTCCACCTCCACCCTGCTTGAATTATTTATTTGAAAATTGTACGTGTTGACTTGTCACACTCACTTTTTGTTCTCTCCCCCACCATTTTGGTCTCAAGGGATGAGGTGGAGAGTCAGATAATTTGACAATAAGGTTAGCAAGGTCGTAACACCTTGTCAGTGATTTCCGGTGTAAATGTGGCGACTCGATGTCACACGGGACCTATAAGTAAACCAATAGATAATATGTTAGCATATTCGAAAAAAAACCTGAGGACGGGAGTGAGGGAGGGTTCGATTCTTGAGCCTTGGATGCAGCGTGATTCCTTCCTTTCTCCACAGGCGGCTCATGCGGCAGGCAAACCTAGGCGCCTGCATAGGGCGGCAAATTTCAGAGGTACTTCCTTGTCATGCAGTCGCATCATCATCATCATCACACCCTTATCCCGCCTGTGGCGGGGTCGGGTCTGCGGGTTCTAGCCCTCCACTCCCGTCTATCCCCCACCAGGTCCCCGTCCACTCTGCACACCGCCATATCCTTACGGACGACCTGCTCCCACGTTAACTTCGGCCTCCCCCTGCCCCGGGTGCTCCCGACCAACTGCATTCCCGGTATGGCTCTTACAAGCTCCTCATCCCCTCTTCTCATTATGTGACCATACCACCTCAGCCTATTTTCCATTATCACTGTCCACTACCCCCAGGCTACCTCTAATGTACGCATTCCTAATTCTATCTGCTCTCGACACCCCACTAGTGTACCGCAGCATTCCCATCTCGGCTACTTGCATTCTAGATACATGGCTTTCCCTCACTGCCCAGCACTCTGAACCGTATAGCATAGTTGGCCTAACCACTGTCCTGTAGAATTTCCCTTTCAACTTGATTGGGACCCTCCTATCACACAGGACTGTTTCCATTTCAACCACTCCCCATTGATTCTACGGGTCACATCCGAGTCTATCTCCCCATTGCTTTGAAATGTTGATCCTAGGTACTTTACCTCTGTCGGTCATTTAAAATGTTCATAGTCCTGGGGTTTCCAAACTTCTCAAGATTCGTGGGGCCTTTCTAAATGTTGGCCTTCTCGAAGCGCCTTGGCAATGGGACAAATATCCAAGGGCGTGAAGGACGCGAGGGGTATGAAGGACGTAAGGGGGCGGCGGCGGCAATGGACCCACTTGCCTAGAGCGCCTGAAACTCACGAGCCGGGCCTGCCTTTCTCTCTCTCTCTCTTTCTTCAGCGCCGCCTTAACGTATGGGCCCACTGAGTACTTGCCCCGGGGTACCCCAAAAATCGTCATAACGGCTTAGTGTCTGTGCAGACTCTGCATTAGAACTATGCAGTGGACGGGGCTCTAATGACCTTTGTAGTTGAAGGGCCCTAAAACACTAGTAAATGAACAAAATGTGTATGTCAAGTGACCGATATTATGCCTGTGAGTGGTTATCGTAGGGGCCCATCATTATGGGCACAGTGCTTTGCCCAGGTGCCCATAATGATGTTGAGACGACACTGTCTGCCTGTCGCTCTCTGTCTCTCGTTCACCAGGGGCGGCCCTAGAGTTTGCGGGGCCCAAGGCGGCAGGGGATAGCGAGGCCCACGGCAGCAGGCGATAGCGGGGCCCAAGGCAGCAGACGATAGCGGGGCCCCAGTGCCAAGATTTATGAAGTTTATTGCTTATCAATGTAGTACTTTAATGTCTTTAAACACTTACGAAATCAAAATATAGTTTAAAAAAAATGTTTTTTAATTCACCAGCGCGGGGCCCAAGGCGGCCGCCTCGATCGCCTCTGCCCTAAGACTGGCCCTGTCGTTGACTTCTTGCCTCCTCTTTCTTTTTTTGGTTTCCTCTCTCTCCCTCCCCCTTCAATCCCTTGTTGACCTCTTTCTCTACCCTTCCTGTCATCGATGTTTTATAGACGAAGGTCGGTGATAGGTTTGAACCTCTACCCGTTACTTGCAGGGTTCTGTTTGTAGAAATGCAGTTTTGGCAGAGTTGACACTAGAGGTCGCCGTTGAGAAGTCACCTCGGGGTTTTTTAGTGCGCATGCGTGGTTGTCCTGCCGTTGCACGATCGGTCGTTTGTTTCTACGACTTTTTTTTTTAGGACGCCGTATTTCATTCTCAATAACCGTTTTATCGATTTTTATATATTTTTGTCGTTGTCTTTTCCCTCTCTCTGTTCCTCTGTTGATTCCTACTTTAGACCAACCTCATTCTTGTCACTCCTTTATGCACTCGTGCGCCTTTTCCCTTTCCTAATTTCCTATACATCTTTATAATCATCAAATACCTCAGTTTGTTATTTGCCTGTGGCAGCGTGATGACTGACTGTCGTCGCTGTTGTGGAAGCTTTGAAAAGATACCGGTCACGGATACCAGGAGGCAGGCAAGCAGGCAGGCGTATAAATGAAAGATTGTAGATCCTCTGGACTGACATTAATATGTGCAGTACTTGTCACTCATATCATATCCAAAGTGAGATTATTTTGAATGTAGTGGGGCAGGCAAGCTATTCTTCTCGTTTGCTGGCCCTCTTTTTCCCCCCGCCTCTCAATTTTCTCTTCGTGCACTCATTTCGTTTAATTTACTCTATTTCCGGCTCATTTTGTCACCTCTCTATCAGCTAGCCCATTTTTGTATCCATTAAGCAGGCGTTTAGATATATGGGACTGAGGGTATAAAAAGATGAAGGCCAGGAATTGTGTAGCACGTACACGCTTTTTCTTTCTTAACTTCTCATTTCTGAGATACGTTATCATGGATCACGGTGACACGCAGTGAACATTCTTTTATGTCATAATTTTGGATACTACCGATTGAACCTCGTTTTTAATTTAGATTGCCGCTGGGATGAAAAACAGTCGCCATTCTGCAAAACTAGATGGGTGGAAGAGAGACGACGACAACGGGGGGAATGGGAATAAACCCGGATGTCGTGTGTTCTGTTCTCGTGTTTCACGTGCTAGCGCGTGGTTGCTCGTGATTGGTGAAGGAAGGACAAGATGGAGGTCTTTTCTAAAAAGAGTTCTTTTTTTTATTATCTGTTTGTCTTTCTACTAATTTAAAATTTCGATTCATCCTTAATTGTTGTAAGTCGGTAAATAAATATCTCATTATTTCGTTTGATCACATTAAGACATACATCTGTCATTGTACTCCATATCCTGAGCTCCATTATTCCAAGTCTCTATTCTAAGGAACTACTAGTCCGAATTCCAATCCCTGTAAGTCACAGTATACGCAGATATTACAGAAGTTTAATCCCTATCATTCTGCTATATGATATTCTCTTTGATCTAATTTTCCACTCTCTCTTTTCTTATACAGGATTTGTACTAACATGTTCGAAGAAATAGCTGAAAATTTTCATTCTTCTAACAATTAGGCTGAAAGTTGCCATTTCAGGCTGGGATGTGGGCCTACGGCTTAACTGAAGAGGATACAAGATCTATTTGTAAGAGAAGAAAAGTGGAGATTAAGGCGATTCAATTTCTGAGAAATGGTATTAAATAAAAAAATATATATTGCAAAAAAAAAAAGAAGTTACTTAAAAATTAACAATTTTAATCTATTATAGAAATAGCAACTTTAAAGTGATGTGGCTGTGAATTATGTAGCAGTTTGAAGTAGTGCACACGTACAGTATAATAATGACATAGGTTCGATCCTACTCTATATCAAGTGTATGCTTCTTTCAAGCATTGGTCCTTTTCATCTGGGAGTGAGAAGGAATTACTGTGTTTTCATATTCAGATCCTGATTATAGTCTATATAGGCATCTAGATTTCACAGAATCAAAAGTTTTACTCTGTATATGATGGAAGGTACACATTACATCTCTCCTGCTGCCTTACATCAGAAAGCATATCGCAGGCCTCAGCCAAGGGCATAGGTCTATCTTAGGCTCAAGAGACAACCTCTCTTTTCTAATGCTGATGTCACCAAGTGAATATCAACTTCACGTAAATCACGGTCTGATTAGCAATAAGCGGCTGCATTACGTTGGACCCAACAGTTCTAATCTAATTACTGAAGTTAAGCAACGCAAGCTAGTACTAGCATGGGTGACCACTTGAGAACACTGGGTGCTACTAATACCCAATTCGTCGTAACAGCGTGTATACTCTGCACTAGAACTACGCAGTGGCCGGAGCTCTAATGACCATTGTAGTTGAAGGGCCCTTAAACAAAAGCAAAGCAACTCCTAACCCTCTTCCCGCCTATGGTAGGGTCGGGTACCCATCTTGTCCCTCTGAACATAGGGCGATATATTGGTCATAGTTTTTTCTGCAGCCGGTTGCCGGCCAAAGCTGCACCTCTACGCTTATTTATCGTCGGTCTAGTGTTCGTTGGGGAATGCTACCGACGCCAGGGGGCGAGCTCCTACACCTGGAAATTTTGCCTCATCTACCCATTGTATAGTAGAGAGGGTTCTTTTACGTGCAAGTGCCATTGTACACCCAGACGGGACCCAGAAGGCACACTCGCGGCCTCTCTCTCTCCCGAAAGAAGCCGGCCCACCTCGGTCCAGTATCGAACCTAGAACTACTGACGCAGTTGCCGAGCGTGCTAATCACTACTCCACCGCGGCGGGTCAAAGGGCCCTTAAACACAAACAAAAAAATCTCTCTAACAACACAAATATGAGTAGTTCATCTAAGATCACACGAGCGGGTCCTCTAGTATCAGTAATTAATCCTAAAGGTTGAGAGATTGCGTTAAATAACCAACTGACGAGCTTGTTAGTCATCAGTAACTATGATCGGTAGTAACCGTGCTACTGCAGTTGGTTGTTGCTCGCTCTATTCTTACCATGAGAGAAGAGGCAAAATGTTTTGAGACACCTCTGTATGAAAAATTCTGCAGTCAACCGCATGTCGTCGCTCGATTCATTCCCCACCACCCCCTCCTCTAAGCCATTGGCGCGTGCGCAGTAGGTATCCGCTAGCGGCATTTGATTATTACGAACATGGCGATGTTTGTGTGGATTATTGACATGGGTGTCGTCGATTGTTGACAGCCGATTGATGATCGACGAAATTGTAGTTTTTAGGAATGGCTACTCAAAAGCCGGTGGAATGGGTGACTTCTCTTCTACAGAGGTTTGAAGAGCAGGCAGGTTACAGTTTTTATTTTTCAGTTGTTTGTAGGAAAGTCAATCGCGAATGACGGCGGCGGTTGCGTTGAGAAAAAAAGAAGGTCGTTTGTGCGTGTGTGTGTGTAGATATATATACTGTGTGTATATATATATATATATGTATAGGAAAACTTGTGAATGAAAATTACCGATGATAACGACGACTCGTAGACGTTATTTCATTCTTGAGATATATTGGTGGAGCGTGCTTAGTTATGTGATTTGTTTCTTCACGTACCTATGTTTAAGATTGAGGTGAATGAGAAATATGGTGTTTTCAGTTGCATGACAGATGTGTTGTTTGATAGATTAAACTTTGATTCAATTGTTATTAAGATCTTGACCCTTTTTTGGCATTCAGGATACCAATTCAATCTTGTACCCGGATTATAAAAACTGAAGATGAATGTATTGATAAAAAAAAATTACTGTTAGGTACGAGTCGATATTTTGAAGATTTCATGGGCATTACTACGGTGGTGACAATATTGAATAATGTTTATTGAGTAGTACTGTATGTAACTGACCATACTTCACCATCCGTCCTGAATATTGACATAGTCAATAGGTGCACTTTAAAACTTTACACTATTGATACTAATCATGTTTTGAAATTAAGGACCTAAATTACCACGAGTTCTCAACTTTTCGCATTCGGCTTGACCTCAGCGGTGTCAAGCATTTTCTTTGTTTTAAATATACGTTAATATTTATCATATGTATTATATCACATAATGTATTTGTACACTTTGATACAGCTTCCATGCCGCACAGGGCCTCAAACCACGCATTCACGACTAAACGTTGAGCAGAATAAGAAATGTCTGATCAATATAAGCAGGCACAGGTTTTCGCTGGTGATCACTGGCTTGACGAAGATTCTGCAGAGCATTAATGAAATGGTAACACAGACTGAATGATGACCGATATTGAAAAAAGAAAATGTTTATTGTAAAAGTATTCTCCTCTGTCTCATTTATTAGAGGCCTCATGCTTCCGATTTCGAGAAGAATTTATATGAATCAGAACTTGTCATATTAGACACAATCGAAAAATGCTTAAGTGGAGTGCGTCCATTGATATATTTTTTTTTCGAAATAGATCAGACAGTGTGGCTAATATTTTAATGTATCATGATAGGAGAATTCTGGGCAGTCAGCATCTCAACAAACCAAAGACACGAGTCGTATGGATGAGGCAGTGTACGTAAAACAGTTGCTTCGAGGAATCTGTCAGTTTATTAATTTACAAAATGAAGGACCAATGGTCGTTCAACTACGCAACTTGGCCTCCAAAGTCTTGTTTGCATTGAGCTTGAACCATTTTAATGCCGTTTTCAACCGCATATCTGCCAGGTAGGAAATATAATCGTTGAAATAAACGAAATTTCACAATCAGGGTTGCAAAGCTAAGTTTTTTTTATTATAGACTTCAGGAACTTTCCACTTCCAATGAGGAGACTCCTGATTATAGCGACATTGAATTAATTCAGCACATCAATTTGGACGTCGACCGACTTATAAGATTGTTTAGTGGTACGTCTGTCAGAGACTATTCACTTTTCATGAACATGCATTTTAAGGTAAATTCTACTGGTGAAATGTAATATTTTCGCAGAGACAGTTCAAAAATTCCGGTGTTTGAAAAAGGGAGTAAATGTCGCCCTGGTTAGTAGTTTAGAAAAGGTAAGAAATGTTTTACTAAACTCGCACACGATGTCCTTTCTATTAGTTATTGAATTAAAATTGTTTTTTTTTTTTTTAAATATAGGCTATCTGGAACTGGATGGATACTTATCCTCATGAATTTGCTGAATTACAGAAAAAGCCAAATGAAGAACTGGGTGGTGAGCTGCTAAGCCGTGCATATTTTACTGTGATTGAAAATAAATTTCCTTCACTGTTCATGTCTTGCAGATTTGTGTGAAAAGCTCTTTGACCTCCTAGATAGTGTGGCCGAAAGCAACAAACGAAAAATCGCAATTTGGCCACTCCAAATAATGCTGTTAATTTTAAACCCCGTGCGTTTTATCTCATGATTGAGTCTAATACAAATTTTTGTTACCACTCACGCGACCGTTAATAAATTTTGCGCATTTCTATTTAGAAAATATTAGAAGAGATTGTAAGGACAGATTCAAGTGCCCTAACATCCTCGCGTCATTATCGGAAGGTAGCTGTATCTACATTAGACTATACATGTTAGATTATATCTTTGAAATCCAAAGTCCTTTGTATTTTAACATGTATACATTCGCATTGGTTATTTTTCGGGGGGAAATGATAAGAAACAGTTTCTCGATCATCTTAAACGAGCATTGGTGCCTCATGCTGTAAACAAGCAAGTCATGGAAGCAGCTGCAGTAACATGTGTAAAATTATGTAAGGCTTCGACTTACATCCAACAAAATTCCAGTAGCGTTGTATTTGCGTTGGTAAAGTCTGTGATTAGTGATCTCAAGGTAGGGAATTTAGGGATTAGTGGCAAATGTAGTCTACGTTTGAATAACGTGTTCTAATAACCTGTTTCTAGGGTCTGCTCTTCATCCCCAATAAGCCATTTTCCAGAGGGCAGAATTGCATTTCTCAAGACGTCGATCTCATGATAGATTGCTTTGTGTCGTGCTTCAGAATCTGTCCGCATAATAACGAACCTCTGAATGTATGTCTAAATCCTAATTCTTCATCTTTATATCATTTCGTTCTCATCAATTCACTTTATCGGTAAGCTTTGTTAACAAACATTCAAAATTAGCAAATGAATTACTTGTTCGTGCTGTTTAAAAGTTAGTTTACTTTTCGTCCAGGATTGTTTCAGAGCGTCGATTACCCTGGTGGCCACAAATAAACCTTTTATACAGTAAAGCACCAGAGTTGAGATCGATGTTCACTGATACACTGAACAAAGTAACTCAATCCCAAGTTCATACGCCACTAAAAATGATACCGAGTTTCACTCTCAAAGAAAAAGTTCAAAAATTGAAAGAAAAGACATCTGAAGAAGCTCCAAGCTACAGAAGTCTGTTGTTGTGCATGGTTCGACTGATCCATGCTGATCCGTTGTTAAAATTGAATGTGAGTGAAAGTTATTTTATAACTCTAAATGTTTTGACCATTTATGTGATTTCTTCTGTTAAAGAATGAAGGGAAAGCTGGACACGAAATCCAAAGTAGCACTTTAGAGTTAATTAATGGATTGGTATCCCTCGTACATCAGTCCAATATGTTAGATGTAGCTCAAGAAGCTATGGAAGCTCTTCTTGTACTTCATCAACCTGAAAAGATAGCGATGTGGAACCCGGAGGCACCCATTAATACATTTTGGGATGTTAGGTAGGAATGTGGCAGCAATATTCTGGAGTAAGAGGCAACGTCGTGATCTGTGTCATTTCCTGAATGATGCATCTCTTTTCTTTTTATTTTGACAGTTCACAAGTCCTCTTCTCGATATCGCAAAAGCTTATTCAGCATCAAATTGTGAATTACACAGAGATCCTTAAGTGGCTTCGAGAAATCCTTGTATGTCGTAATACTTTTTTGTTGCCACATAAAGAGTATGCAAATGTTGGAAGCAATGTAGCCATCTGCAAACAGGCTCACATAAAACTAGAGGTGAATTTTAGAAAAGTGCAACATTTATATAAGTTTAGGAAGCGTTGCTTCTTTCTATTTATTCCGTTTTTTTGTGATTTGTAGGTGGTATTCTTCATGTACTTATGGAGCATTGACATCGATGCTGTTCTAGTTGCAATGTCATGCTTTGCTCTCCTGTGTGAAGAAGCAGATATTCGGTGTGGATCCGACGAACTGAGCGTTACATACCTTTTGCCAAACTATCATGTCTATCAGGAATTGGCTCTGGCCAGCACAATCCTGACGACTGGTAAGTGTCAATGGAATATTGGCCAAATCAGTGCTGTATATTTAGTCCGTCCTTTGCATCGTTAAGTTTTATCAGTAGTATAATTTTGCTTCAATATTATGCTTTTTTTGGTTGCGTGCAGTTGTTGCTTAATGGCCGTGTATTGTTTAGTGGCAATCTTAGAGTAGAGATGCTACTGTAGTTGCTCTTCTAATAGGAGTCAACTTATCCACATTCATTATGGTTGAGCATTCATTTTTCGTTTGCCGCCTTACGTGTTTATTGTTCTGTGGCGTTATTATTGTCGTTTTGTCACTTTGCCCATTTGAACCAGTTGAGGGTTCGTTCTCAAACAGACTCTACGCGTCGCTTTCCCACAGGACGGGCAGCCCTGCAGAAGCGGATTATGGCCCTGCTTAGGAAAATTGAACATTGTACTCAAGGGTGCTCTCAGGTTAGAAAATCTTGCATAAATCTTAAGTTTTGGAGCTAATGCATTTAGCATCCACAGACTTCTCGAGTTACTCTTTTGATTTGTGGATCATCTATATTTCAAGGCCTGGGAAGACACGTTTATGACTTGGGAGCAAGTTACAAAGATGCTAGTCAGTTACCCGAAAGCCAAGATGGAAGAAGGACAGATAGGAGAAGGATTTCATCGTACTGTGGGCAAACGACGAGCATCACACCAAAATACAGATCATGAATTGGAGGTAGATACCTTCTGTGATGTGTGTTAATTTTTGATGTCGTCTCCCTAAGTTTCGGTGGGTTTCTGCAAGGACCAGATCAATGAATGGGCCAACATGACTGGGTTTCTTTGTGCTCTTGGAGGCGTGTGCTTGCAAAAGAAATCTCCAGCAAGGATGACAGTTACAAGTTCGTCACTTGGACTTGAAACACGGAAAACGAGCATGTTATCTGGAGGAGTACAGGACGTTCAGTATTGCCCTGTAACTCAGTAAGCACGTTACTGAGGACTCTAAGAACGATAAGCATCACTTTACTTTATTAACAATATGCACTTATTATTAGATTTGTAGGTCAACTCCTTAGGTTGCTGGTTTGTAATAATGAGAAGTTTGGAACTCACATACAAAAGCATGTTAAAGAACTGGTGGCTCATGAGATGAGCCCAGCTCTTTACCCCATCCTCTTTGACCAAATAAAGGCCAGTGTAGAAAAATTCTTTGACAGTCAAGGACAAGTGCAGGTCAATGATATAAACACTCAATTCATTGAGCACATAATTTTCATCATGAAGAACGTTTTAGAGAGCAAGACTGAGCAGCCATCAGAACACCTTGGGGTGACCAGTATTGAAGGAATGATGTTAGGGATTGTCCGGTGAGTATTGAGGTCATCCCTTGCTTCAGAAATAATATTCATGTCTTGTACGTTTGTGATAATGTATGCATTTAACAGTTACGTCCGTCATCTGGATACCACTGTGCATGCTATTCATATTAAGACGAAGCTCTGCCAATTAGTAGAAACGATGATGGATCGACGTGATGACCTTGCCTTTCGACAAGAAATGAAATTCCGCAACAAGATGGTAGAATATTTAACAGATTGGGTGATGGGAAACTCGCATCAGATTGCGCCACCAAGTTCTGGTGACGCCAGCAGTATCACCAGAGATTTAGATCAGGCCTGTATGGAGGCTGTTGCTGCCTTACTAAGAGGACTCCCACTACAGCCAGAAGAAAGCGATAGAGGAGATCTGATGGAGGCCAAGTCCCAGTTGTTTCTAAAGTACAAACATTTTAGGAATATATACATTTAATAGTATGTGCATGTGTTGATTGTGCTTTTTTTAAATCTTTCAAAAAGGTACTTCAGCTTGTTCATGAATCTATTGAACGATTGTAGCGAGGCCCAAGAATTGGAGAAAGATGTTTCTAGACAACGGATGCATTCTACAAAATTAAGTACTCTTCGAAATGCTACAATCCAGGCTATGTCTAACCTTTTGAGCGCAAATATTGACAGCGGACTGATGCATTCCATTGGTATTTTATTAATTAAAGCAATTGCATGATGATGTTTTAAATTTTGATTTAGGTTTTATTAAGTTTCTGTTTTATTTTGTACCCGAGGCCTGGGTTATCACAAAGATCTACAAACAAGAGCTGCCTTTATGGAAGTGCTGACCAAAATCTTGCAGCAGGGTACAGAATTTAATACCCTGGCTGAAACAGTGTTGGCTGATCGGTTTGAACAGCTTGTCCAGTTGGTTACTATGATAGGCGACAAAGGAGAATTACCAATCGCTATGGCCTTGGCTAGTGTCGTCATCACTCCTCAAATGGTTGATTGCTTTTTATATTCATACATTTGCTAGTATAGCGACTTATCTGTGATTTGAAATACTGAATTTCTTCTCTGTTATATAGGATGAATTAGCACGAGTTTTTGTTACTTTATTTGATGCCAAACACTTATTATCTCCACTTTTATGGAACATGTTTTATAAAGAAGTGAGTTGCATTTCTTGGTCGTTCCAAATAATTGATGATATTCTCAGTTGGGAATTTTGTTTTTTTATATCAGGTAGAAGTTTCTGACTGCATGCAAACTCTCTTCAGGGGTAATAGTCTTGGCAGCAAAATAATGGCATTCTGCTTTAAGATCTATGGTGCTAGTTACTTGCACAACTTGTTAGAACCCCTCATCAGGCCTCTGTTAGACCAACAAGGGGTCAGTTATGAAGTAGATCCAGCGAGGTAACGTTGCGCTATTTCATTCGTCAGTGTTGCCTAATTTATAGTTTAAATGTTGTATAAAATAAACTCAAGGTTGGAGAATGAAGAAAATTTGGAAGATAACCATCGCAGTCTGATCACGTTAACTCAGAAAGTCTTCAATGCCATCATCTGTTCGTCAGATCGATTTCCACCACAACTTCGCAGCATGTGCCATTGTTTATATCAAGTGCTGAGCAAGAGATTTCCTCAAGTACCTCACAATAACATTGGTGCTGTTGGTACTGTCATCTTCCTCCGTTTCGTTAATCCGGCCATTGGTATGTAGGTCTCTACTTACGTAACGCGAATGGCATTTTTAATACTAATTTCCTTTATATTTAATTATCTGGCCAGTATCACCGTACGAGACAGGCATAATTGATCAACAACCAACCTTGCAAATAAAGCGTGGACTGATGTTGATGTCTAAGATCTTGCAGAATATTGCGAACCACGTGGAGTTCAGCAAAGAGCAACATATGCTATGCTTTAACGATTTCCTTCGTTCCAATTTTGAAGCTGGGCGCCGGTTCTTTATTCAGATTGCATCAGATTGTGAAACAGCAGATCAAACCAGTCATAGTATGTCTTTTATCAGTGACGCTAATGTCTTGGCACTGCATCGCTTGCTCTGGAATCACCAAGAGAAAATCGGTGATTACCTGTCTAGTAGCAGGTTGGCATCTTTGAGTGTGTATCAGTTATGAAAATTACTTGATTCAAGCAGATGTTTGATGTTTATATTGTTATGTTAATAGAGATCATAAGGCTGTGGGACGTAGACCATTTGATAAGATGGCGACCCTCTTGGCATATCTAGGACCTCCAGAGCATAAACCAATTGACTCCCAGTAAGTAACTGTAAATCGACGTGAAAGGGTGAGGTGGGTTGAAATGGATGCTGATGTGCTTTCCATTATCAGGTGGAGTAGCGTTGATATGACTAGCACAAAATTTGAAGAGATCATGTCAAAACACAATATGCACGAAAAAGATGAGTTCAAATCTATCAAGAGTTTGAACATATTTTATCAGGCAGGGACATCAAAAGCTGGAAACCCTGTATTCTATTACATTGCAAGAAGATACAAGTATGGTGATAAATGAGACGCTTTTTGATTGCTATCGTATCTTTTAACATTCACTTATATTATCTTGATACAATACGACATTTTTACAGGTTTGGCGAAACTAACGGCGACCTGTTAATCTATCATGTTATACTAACGTTAAAGCCATTCTGCAACAAACCTTTTGAACTGGTAGTCGATTTCACTCATACTTGTGCAGACAATCGATTCAGGGTATGAGCAGTTTTTTTTTTCTTGGTATACAGAAGCTTTTACCGCAAGTTCTTAGTAAGTCACGTTTTTGTTGTATTTTGTCCTAGGCGGAATTTCTTCAAAAGTGGTTTGTGGTCTTGCCAGACTGTGCTTACGAGAAAATACAGGCAGCTTACATCTATAACTGTAACTCTTGGGTTCGTGAATACACAAAGTACCACGATAGGATTGTTGCCCCATTAAAGGTGGCTACATTTAATTAATTCACCTGCATTCTTCAAAGAAAAAGTATTTACTAATGCTGTGGTTGTTATATGTCCAGGGGAATCGAGCATTGATCTTTATTGATACTCCTCAGCGTTTGAATGATTATATTGATCCTGATCATCAAAAGCTTCCTGGAGCGACTCTGAACCTAGATGAAGATCTTAAAGTATTCAATAATGCTTTAAAACTATCTCACAAAGATACCAAAGTGACTATTAAGGCAAGTGTAGTGTCATATTTATCGATGAGGTAGAAGGAAGACACTAATTATGGAAAGACTAAACCAACCCTTTTAAATTCTTCTAGGTTGGTCTCACAGCTATTCAAGTGACCTCTGCTGAGAAGACCAAGGTGCTAAGTCACTCTGTGCTACTCAATGACGTATATTATGCGTCTGAAATTGAAGAAGTATGCCTAGTAGACGATAACCAATTCACATTAACCATAGCTAATGAGAGTGGTCCACTATCTTTCATTCATAACGATTGTGACGCTATTGTGCAAGCAATCATTCACATCCGTACCCGTTGGGAGTTGTCACAACCAGATTCTGTGACAGTACACCAGAAAATCCGACCTAAAGACGTTCCTGGAACTTTGCTAAACATGGCACTTTTAAATCTTGGTAGTTCAGATCCTAACTTGAGGACAGCAGCATACAATCTGCTCTGTGCTCTTACGGATACTTTTAACTTGAAGATTGAAGGCCAACTTTTAGAAACTTCTGGTATGTACTCTTATATGGGCACATTTATTTCAAATCACTCCTCAAGTAACACCAACTGCTTCCTTTTTTCCCCTAGGACTTTGTATCCCATCAAACAATACAATTTTTATCAAAGCTATTAGTGAGAAACTTGCTGTAAATGAGCCTCACTTAACTTTAGAGTTTTTGGAAGAATGCATTCAAGGATTTGCAGCTTCTACTATTGAATTAAAACATCTTTGTTTAGAGTACATGACTCCCTGGCTGCCAAACTTGACCAGGTGAAAGACTAGTTTTAAATACTGATTCTTTTGTTGTGAACAACTTGTTACTAACTGTCCTTTTTTATGGAAAATCAGATTCTGCAGACATTCAGATGACAACAAAAGACAGAGAGTATCTGTCATTCTGGATAAATTAATCACCATGACAATTGAGGAGACAGAAGTAAGCACTTTTTGATGGTTTGTGTCTCAATAATTCACACATTTAAATTTCAATCTGCCATTCCCTTTTTCTTTTTTTTGTTGCATTGTAGATGTATCCATCAATTCAGGCGAAGATTTGGGGCAATATAGGTCAAGTTGCTGATCTAATCGATATGGTGTTAGACAGTTTTATTAAGAGGAGTGTAACTGGTGGACCGACTAAGGCTGAGATAATGGCGGATACTGCTGTGGCATTGGCATCTGCTAATGTCCAACTTGTAGCACCAAAAGTTCTGGGTCGTCTCTGTCGAGTGCGTATAATTTAATTCTTTTAATGCAACTAATTCTGTAATCCTAGAAATTTTTTTTAGTGACTGTGTCTTGTTTTAGGTTATTGAAAAAACATGTACATCGCCGACACCGACATTGGAGCAACACCTAATGTGGGATGATATTGCAATTCTTGCTCGATACTTGCTTATGCTGTCTTTCAACAATTGTCTAGACGTGGCTAGTCATTTGCCCTACCTCTTCCATATCGTCACTTTCCTAGTGTGCACGGGCCCAGTATCTTTGAGAGCATCGACTCATGGCCTGGTCATCAACATCATTCATTCCTTATGTACATGTTCCAAACCGGCTTTTAAAGGTCTGAAGTGAACTACAAATTGGTTGTTTATTACTATGATCATACATAAGATAATTTTGTTTTGGTTTGTTTCGGCAAAATAGAAGAGACCAAACGAGTTCTCCGTCTGAGCCTTGACGAATTCTCGTTGCCCAAGTTTTACCTCCTCTTTGGTATCAGCAAGGTTAAGTCTGCTGCAGTGACAGCGTTCAGGTCCAGCTACCGTCATGGAGACAGACAGACTGATAGGTCATTCTGTTCGACTCCAGATCAAGAAAGAATGAGTCTGTCTTCTCTCGAAGCTATCACAGACGCTCTTCTTGAAATAATGGAGGTAAAGTTTGCTTTCTAATAAATATATTTGCACCTTAGTAATTCTTCTAATTAGTGTTCATTGATATTATTAGGCCTGTATGTGGGATATTCCCAACTGTGACTGGCTACAAAAATGGACTACACTGGCAAAGAGTTTTGCATTCCGTTATAATCCAGCACTTCAACCTAGGGCCCTTATCGTATTTGGATGTATCAGTAAGTCAGTAGCAGATCATGAAGTCAAACAATTGTTGCGTATTATGGTCAAGGTTAGTTTTTTTGACATTAGTAGTAGCCCAGACCTCAGTGAGAAGCTGCAAGTTGCATTATTTCTTTTGAAACAGGCCTTGGATTCCTTCAATGACATCGTCCTGATTGACGCAATTGTTATGTGTCTTACAAGACTTCAGCCTCTCCTCTCTCCAGTAATTGTCACTCTCTGAATTTTATTGCAGAGTTGATCGATTTTTTTTACATGATATGCGTTTTGACGTTTCCAGGAATCTCCTATTCATCGTGCCCTTTTCTGGGTGGCTATTTCTGTACTCCAGTTGGATGAACAGTCGTTGTATGCATCTGGCTTGGCACTCCTGGAGCAAAATTTACATACTCTTGATTCCCAAGGGACATTCGAAAACGAGGTCAAATATATCTTTCAAATATGAGCTATGTTACTAATTTATTAAGCATTTCTCTCGTTTGAACTGTAATACCACTAGACCTTAGAACACGTCATGATGAGTACTAGAGAGCCACTTGAGTGGCACTTCAAGCAGCTTGATCACATGGTTGGACTTAGTTTCAAAGCCAACTTCCACTTCGCTCTGGTAGGTCATCTCTTAAAAGGATTCCGCCATCCAACTCCAACCACAGTTTCTCGTGCTGCCCGCGTTCTGAATGTACTATTGGGCATTGTTGCCAAACCGCATAGGAGGGACAAATTTGAGGTTACTCCGGCGAGTGTTGCATATTTGGCAGGTTAGTCACCGGAATAATTGTTTGATTGGAAAATCGTAGTTAGGTTTTGTTTTTGAAAAATCAGCGACATGGTGGTAATTAATCTTTTGCTTTAGCTCTAATTCCTGTGTCGGAAGAGGTACGTAGTCGATGTCATCTGAAACACAGTGTCTCCCGAGCGACTTCTGAATGTGGCTCCATCGACAACGTTCACATGGGCGTCCAACTGAATGCTGTAGGAATTCCAACTTCATCGACTTCCCCAGCCACTTCCCCTAGCGCCAGTCCCCATCGAGGACATTCACCAAGTGGTCGACAGCTATCGGGAAGCTCTACGCCAGTCAATCGTCGCCAAAAGAGTTGGGATCTCCTTGACCAGACAGCCATTGCTCAGGCACGCCTACAAAAGCAAACTCAAGTCCAACCAGTAGGTTACTTCAGCAACGAAATTGGAAGAACACTTGTTTAAATCTTAAATCAAGGACTTTGCAGGATGTTGTTTGATTCTCTACCCTAGGGTTCGTCGCCCAAGGATCCTAAAAGCTGGCGTAGTCTCGATCTCGATCCACAGAACGTCCGTCCGCTCTTCAAGACTCAGCGCAGTAGCTCAGTACCCACTCCAAAGTCTCAAAAATGTGTTGATGCCTCATCTTCGTCGTCTTCATCTCTGTCTTCAAAGGGTCCAACCCCCCAAAGCGAACCTTCTGTAAGTCCAACTTCCAAGGACCGAAGTGCTCGTGTGTCCATTTCAAACGACAATAACGTGTTGCTCAATCCTGATATCATCACGGATTTTCCGACTCAAGCATTGCTGCTCACTGTCTTGGTAAGGAACAAGTCTTGATCAAGAGTTGTTCTTAATAATTTGTTGTTGTTGTTGTTGTTTTTGACTTCAATAATTTTTATTTAGGCTACTCTCGTCCGCAACACCACGGACGAAAACGAGATGAGAATTTTGTATGAATATTTGGCAGAAGCTTCAGTGGTGTTTCCAAAAGTCTTTCCAGTCATGTAAGTGAAATATTACAAAAGGATGTGAATCGCCATATTTCATTAAAAATAACAAAATTATGTTTGATTGGATTCCAGACACAGCCTCCTGGACGCCAAGATTACTCAGATGCTGTCCTTGTGCCACGATCGAGTAATTCTTAGTGCAGTGCAAGACATCATCCAAAATATGATAGCCTGTGAAGATACTAGTCAGCAACAACTGCACTACTTGCAAAGTATGTTAATTTTTCATTTGGTAACACTGAATATTACAAGTTCTATAAATCGCCTCTACCTTCACTGACAGGTTGTGGATTTGGCGGTCTGTGGAGATTCGCTGGAGCTTTTGCTAAGGTAGGGATCCAGCCACAACCTAGGATTCCCCGTTCGAGCGATGCCGATGACCACCTTCTCTCCCTTTCGTACACCAAGAGCTCTACAAATCTGGACAACGCTGAACTGTTCGTGAATTGCTTAGAAGCCATGGTGGAAACCTGCCTTCCTAGCGACGATATCGATTGCGAGTTAAGTCAGTACCCGAGCACTCTGTCTATCTCTTCTAACATGAATTTGACGAGTTCCATGTCGAGTTTAACACTGGGTTCGCCTACTGAACGAGATGTTAACATGGACTACAGTGTAACCGACGGCAGTGCCTCACGTATGAGGCATGGCTCTGCAAAACAGGTTCACAGACTCTCTCTCACTCTCTATCGCTTGCTTGCTAAGATTTTATTTTCTTTGGTGAATGAAAGATAAAATCCATACTGACCATTGTTATCTTGTGATTCTAGGGCGGTCGAGTGACCAGATGACCGTCCGTTCCTACTGAGATCCACCATACCGTTCTCATCGTCAGCTTTGTGGTTTTGCTGTTGTCAAACTTTGCGTTTCGTGGTTCGGACCATTCCGAGACGAGACTATCCAGACTCTTCTCATTGTCGAGACTGCCCTCCCGCCAACGTTGGTCATTTCTCCGTAACACTTTCCTTCGCCGCCAGCCGTCCTGCGTTGGGGCTAGGGAACTGGAAGATGGTTCGGACGATGATGACGATTACTACGATCGAGACCAAATGGATCGAGAGGTCAGTTGATGACATAAACTGTTACCCCCACCACTACCACCTCTCTCTCTCTCTCCTTTTTCATCAATCCTCCACAATTACAACTTACTGTTTTAAGGAGCTGCTGTATCCATTCTCTTTGTCTTCTTGAATATCATGTGGAGGCTCTCAAAATTGAGGGAGTTAGAGTAGTGTCCATCACGTTGGTTCCTTTGTCAGGATTAAATTCCGAAATACTAAAATTGTATACCATTTCTAGGAATGAATGCATTCCTGGATGCAAGATGCTGCTATTAGTTTTGTATGTAGCCGTCTATTGCGGATGATTTCATAGAATTATATTTTATGGATAAGAAAAAAATTTAATGTTAAATTTTTAAAGGGTGTAGGGGGACCTAAATAGATAGGAGTAGGAGCGTGGACTGGTCATCTTTGAATTGGATTATTAGTGAGTTGCTACTCTTTATCAAGTTCCCAGTCGTTATTACCATGACTGTAGGGTGGCCTCGTAGTAAGTGGAGACACATGAATTCAGTCTTTCTTGTAGCACAATCTTGTATTATTTGAGGTTTTTGTGCGCGGCATAGATGGCGGCGGCGACGACGACGACGACTTTGATTCAAGGTTATTATTGCCCTCGACGTATTTTGGAGTCGACGGGGTCCTGTCACTCCCGGTGAGCGCACGTTGCATGGGTGTCGGGAGATTGGAATTTTATCACGTTCTGCGCTTCATTGGTCGTCGATGTATAAATTCCCATACATGAATTTTGTCGTTAAATTGCATTTATTGAATCTGTGAATATTTTTCATATTTCATGTTAAAATTTCGTTTTTTTGTCGACATTTCAATGTAAAAGTTGGCTTTCATTATTAAAATTGTCCTGTTTTTTCGAGTGTATTTTGTGTTCTATTGGGTGACGTCACCCGGCGGCGATGTGCGCGCCACCTAGTGGTAGCTTGAAAATGAGCCACGTCTGTGAGAAATGGTAGGTGATTGTGCTTACATATTCTTATCAGTTTTACGTGTCTCGTTTGAGCGCAGAAATGCAAATGTAATGGCTTTTCTATGCTGAAAGTAGTTGGTATGTTTAAGATGTAGGTTACGGAGTAGCAATAATGAGATTCTTTAAAAGTGTATTGCAATTCCATGTTTCTAAAATGATGGGTGTGTACGTGAACTATAAACAACTTATTGACAACTAGAACGATGGGGTTGAATCAAATTTCATCGAGATTGCATGGAGCTGCTATTAGGAGTTTGTGGAGCTGTTTTTTGTTTGTTTTGAAGTCTGCTCAAGATTTTACAAGCAGACGTTTTTTTTTTCCCCCTGACATGTTACTTTGGGGGAGGGGATTAACGAACGTAAAATTTGAGTCGGACTGCTAGTGATATGCACTTTTTCATGTCTGACAAGTGAGTGTATTACACCATTTCGATTTTCTGTGTGCCAGGATCTTTTATACTGCTCGAGTTAGTAACATTGTTGAAAACGAGACATAAAATTTGTGCTTCCCCCCTCCCCCATTTTGGCCACGTCTCGGTACAACAGATGGAATCTCATGAGTCACTGCTCTGAGTACTATAGTGTAGATTGTACCAGTGACGTTGAGTCAATTTAAGAAAGTTTATTAAACTGTCAATATTTTAATAGCACGACTGTTGTTTTCTTGTCAGAAACATAAAAGGAAGTACTAATAGTTTGATGTGGCAAAAACCAAGCGTGATAATGAACGGTTGGTGATGCAAATGGCAAATGTATTGTACGGTGAGAGCGAACGAGTTGGTGGAAAAGACACCAAGTCGCCGCCTGGATCTCATTCCGTGCTAAGCCATTCTTCTTTCAAAAATAGTAGGTACCCTAACGAAATATACTCAGATTTTGTATATGCCATTGCTAAGCTAATTAATTTTAAATTCCAGATGGTAAGCCCTTAATGACCACCACACCGGAGCAAATAGTCCCCGTCCACGACATTCATCGTCAAGACTCATCGTCATCATCATCGCAGCAGCTCTTACGTTACTCTTCCAGCGAGTCAATTCAGAGTCTCAAATCATCACCATATCATTGGACTGTTTCAGATAACGTTTATCCAGGTATTCCGTTTCAGGTCAGTTACTACTCAACGTACTGCAAAAGGTGAAGCATTAAGCCTTCTTTTCGTTTGACAAATTTTAACTTGATGTTCGTTGAGCATTCTTGTACTGACTGTTGAAACAGGTGGCCCATTATATGTGCGAAACCAATCCCGACCTTTTATCACAAATGGAAGCAGTTCTGCATGGGTCTAGCGGCTCTGTTGGCAACATGAAGCACAATGGTGCTCCAAATGCTACCAGTAAAAGTCCAAAAATTACGTCGAGTTTTGATCATATGTGTTCTGTGACAGATGCGTTGGCGCTTCAAGAATCTGTTATCGGTGCGGTCTTTGATTTCAAATTTTTATCACTCTGTATGGCTTAACAAGTCGAATCACGTGGGGCTTCTTTTCATGTTACTTGTAGGTGATTCTTGTAAGCAGCCGGCGCATCCCGATGTGGTGGCTGAAGTGGTGGCGAAGGTGAAAAATCAGTATGTAAGGCATAACCAACACAATCTATTTAATGTGACAACTTCCGATGGAGACAAGCTATCTGACCATTCCACAGATGTTGACTCACAGTTACGTGCGGACTTGAGTCCCGAAAGTTCCAGTTCGTTTTTAGAGTGCAGTCCTACTTCTCCTTATGCTCCTAACACAGCTTTCCATGATATTGATAAGAACAGTTTATCTGATGCTTCAAAAGAAATGCATCGTTTTCCCAAAGATCGTATAACAACTGTTGTCGAGAGGCGATCGTGGTGGTCATCAAAACCAAAAGAGGACGACAGTGGCAGTGTTCATGACCAAGAAGCCATCTCAGAACCTGATAGCAACCGAAGCTCATTTTCAACACGTGATAGACCTCGAGACGAAAGTCTCAATCAATACACAGAATCAAATTCGAATGCAAAGGAGTATCCAACAGATACAAGGTCTATCGCTTCAGAAATTGAATCTATTGTCTCGGAACGGTACGAGGTTGAATCCAATTTTTCTGAGCGTTATGACCTCCAGTCAAACTCTTCTGAAGTGAGTGGCTTAGAGGAAGAAATGTTTCGAATTAAGAAGTTGCTTTTGGAGGTACCACCAAATCAAGATTTTGCACCAACTTTGGGATTGGAAGATGGTCGTTTGGTTGATAGACAAGTCCACTTTGAAATATTGCGTGAAAAAGCATCTCTTGAGGGTCAAATCGAAGCCTTAACAATGGAATTAGGACGATCGAACCAAGAAAAAACAGCTCTCCGGGCTCAGTTGGTGGCTTCGAGAACACAACTAAACAGTCAGGCTAATACAGTGCGAATTTCGAAGCAAGAAGCTCAGGATGCAATTATGAAAATGGAAGATTTGGAGAAAGCGTTAGCAGAGACAGAAGATGAGCTCACTAGACTTCGGGGAGTGGTAGACTCGAAAACAGAGGCCACAATCCAAAGTTCAGAAGTAGCCAAAATGGCCGAAGAAGAGGCACACCAATTAAAAATAATTTTACAAGAAATGAGGGTCGAGGCAGAGTCCAGAGATGGTGCTGTTCGGGGATTGAAAACTAAAGTAGCAGAATTGCACGTTGAACTTCAAAACGCATTACAATCGAAAAACAAACTAGAAAGTGACCTTCAGGTCAGTAAGAGCAGGATAGATTCCGAACAAAACATGAAAGAGTGGTATCGCCAACAGCTTCAGGAGTCTCAAACTGCCAAGGGTAAGCTACATCAGGATATCATTACTCTGAAAGCATTCTCTGCGGATTGTGAATCTTCCGTCGAGAAGTTGAGGTTCGAGAGAGATCAGGCGAGACTTCAGTTGTCCGAACTGAAGGAGAGAGGAGTAAGGGAGAAAGAAGGACTTCTTCGTCATTTGAAATCAATCGAAGCCGATGTTAGAGAACGGGAATCGGTATTCCAACAGTTCCAGAAGGAGCAAGGTCCTGTGGAAGAAATCGTTGCCTCACAGCTGGTGAAGATGGAAAACGAAAAAAAGCGTATGGCCGAGGAAGCATTTTTCATTACTGATCTAAAACATAATTTGGAAGCAGCTCGGGCGGAAGTGGACTCAAAAAATCTTGACGTCGCCAGACTAGAAAAAGAGGTTGCCCAACTGATGCAGCAGGTGACTGTACAAAACAAAACAGTTGGTGAAAGGGACTTAGAAATACATACCCTCCGTGAACGACTGTTAGACCTGGAAAGTAGAGTCAAGGAGCAACAGGTAGCCCTGAACGTCAATGAAGAGAGTCTAGCAGCAGCCAAAAGAGAAGTAATGGCTAGGGATGTGGAATTAACATCTATACGAACTGAAAAAGGCGATATAGATGACACTCTAGTGGAGGTTAGGGGTAATGTGTTGAAGCTTGATGGGCGTCTGAAACAGATGAAAGAAGAACTGACAGCTAAAGGAGAGGCGGTCGATAAGCTGCAACAAGAAAAAGCAGCTTTATTAGAGAGACTGCAGTCAGAAGACTTGGTCAACAGACAGCTGAAAAAGAAACTGGCAAAGACTGAAGAAGAGACGAGAGTTCTGAGAGAAGAATTACGGACTGCGTCCCTATCCAGGGTGGAAGTAGAAGAGGTGAAAAAGACGGCGTCGGTAGCATTATCAGATGCGATGGAAACCAAAGAAACCGCAAACAGACTATCTTTAGACCTTAATAGAATTGTAAACGAAAATCAGATGTTGAGAGAAAAAATTGATACGCTGGAAAGGTATGACGTGAGCCAATTGACTAGGGATGACGTGGCAAATAAACTGATGGTAAAATTGACAGAAGTCCGGAAAACTCTTGAATTGAAAGAGAAAGAATTGCAGGGAGTGCTCTTATATAATGAGGAGCTAAAATCTAATTTGGAAAAGTTAACAAAATCAACAGCCGTTTTGGAAGAAGAAGAAGAACGAAGAAAAGAATCCCGATTGACATCTGAAGATCACGCATTACTATTACAGGACAAACTTATTGAAAAAGAGGATTCCCTGTTGAAGGCCGTGACAGCTACTCGGGCTGCTGAGTTAAAATTTGAACAGGTTCGCGACGAGAGTGACGCCTTAAGGAAGGAATTACATGCAAAAATTCAGCAACTCGAGCAAGTCGAGCTTAATCTCAAGCCAGTTGTAGAGCACCATGACAATGACGGGAAAGTGTGCGTGTCATCTTTTGGCACACAGACCGATAGCTTCCTGAACGAAGGGGACAAAAAGTCACTTCAGACATGTTTAGAGGACAGCAGCACTGTTAATGCCTTGACAGGTTCATTAAAGGACTTGAAAACAGAAAACCTAGAGCAACGTCGTCGGTACGAATCAAATATTAATGTGCTGACGAGAAAGTTGAAGTCAGCCCTCAAGAATTCCAAGATGTTGGAAGAAGAAGTGAAGACTCTAAACAAGAAGTTGGCAGAAAGAACAACATTGCAAAAAATTCCAACAGACGTTGATTGTCCAGAGACTACACCTCCTGTGCAACAAATTCTCGACGTCGGAAGTAGGAATAAAGATATTAAGACGAATTATTATCGAAAGAAGATATCCGTTTTAGAGATCAAGGTGAGCTCCACAAAACAATTTCGAAATTTTGTAAAGAAGGGCAACATTTTGACTAACTGAATGCTTGCAGGTGACCGAGCTGCAAAGGTTACTTGAGGTTGAGCGGCAGAGAACTAACAAGACTCAAGACTTGCTAATCGACATGGAGAAGCAAAGGGGCAAACTGGATGGTGAGAGATAAAAATATCTCGGGTTTAATTTCTTGACATATTTCTGCAATAAGTATTCTTAATTTTTGTCGTCAGCATTGGCAAAAAATAGCTCATCACTAAGGCAACAGGCGTCGGAACTGGAAGCTGCATTATCAGAGAGAGAAACCGCCCTGTCAGAACTTGATCTGCAGGCTCGTGATGCTGAGGTTCGAGAAAGACAGAAGGAGAATCATTTAAAAGACAGTCTACGCGAGACCCAAAAGAAACTCGCATCGGAACAGGAAACGGTGAAAGAGTTAAGAAAACAGGTTAGTGATTTGTAACGTGACTTTTCTGTAACTCCATTGGTGGCGAGCTCAGCTGTTGAACAGTGTTTCTTCGCACCTTAGATATTTAAAGAAAAATGTGAGAATAGCGGCCTAAGAAAGGAGATTGTTAGCCTGAAATCCATTCTTGAAGTGGCCAATCGGTCATTGGAGACCAAGAAAACAGAAATGGCAGCTGCAGAGCATGATCTTGAAGAACAACATAACTCGATTCTAAAACTAAGGGCAGAAATTGGAGATTTGGAGTTAAAGTTGGCTAAAAGCAAGGAGGAAGTGAACAAACTCAAGAAAAAAGTTGAGGCTGGTCAAGCTAAAGACCCTCTACTCGCTGATCAGATTAAGGTCAGTTTTTACTTTTTGTTTTCTTGCCTAAATCATTGTTGGTGGTGGTGATGTTGCTATAACAATTGATTTTTGGTTTATCAAGACACTCAGTTGGCATTTGCGAGAAAAAAATCAGGAGATCGTTTCATTGAAAAATCAACTTGAACAGTCAGGTGACAGATATCGGCAGGAATTGACTCGGTTGGAACAAGCTGTTAATTTTAGCAAAAAAGAAATGGACGAGGTGCGTTCAGAATTGCGCACCGTGTCAGAAGAACGACTGTCATATCAGACAAAAGTAACAGAATTAAGAGCAGCACTGAAGACCACCATGAAACAAAACGAGGTTAGTAGTTCCTTATGGGTACTCTTGCAACCTCTTTCTAAATTAATTCCCCACTTTTCATAATTTTGATTCACTGCAGGCCCTTCGTGGAAGAAACTCGACAAATGACGACGATGTCAATCGGTCGGATATTCATTTCCTCGCATCTCCTGCGCCCTTTGACGAGTCTCTCATTGCTTCCCTTTTACAACAAAGTCTCAGTCTTCCAGAAATCAGGTAAACTGACCAGCTAGCGATATTTGATCATTTCTGTTCTTGTATATTGGAAATTTTTCCTTTTTTTTTTAAACAGTAGACCTCTGAGCAACCTCCAGGTGTGCGTCAACACTCTGAAGCAAGAGATGGCAATCTTACAACAACAACTTCTTGAACAAACTAATGGCCAGAGTTGATCGGGTCAGAAATGTGGTTAATGATGATGACCAGAAGGTTGTCGTCATTAATCCTTTCACAACACCACATCTAGTCAATGGTGGCGGTTCTTGCATGTCTGCATGTCTGTCATGTCTTGCATGTCTGTATTACAACAAATGCTCTGGTGAAATATGACCCATTGCGTCGGAATATTTGGCATTCTTGCACAAAAATATATATAAACATAGGAATTGATTGATCTTTTAAGTGCCAACATACGAGCAAAGTGACCATTGGAGCTTTCCTAATTATTCAAGTGCCTTTCATGGTCATACCGTAAAACCAGGGGAAAAAACAGAAGAGGAACAAGAAAGGGGTTATACATGGTTTATTTAATAAATCAATATTTTAAAACTTCTCTCTGTTAGTATTTTTTCACCAAACGAGATGTAATCTTGGCTTGTTACTCATTTTTCTTCTTTGTGCCAGTGACATATTGGTTACTTGTTTCCAACATAATGTCCATTTGGGCAGTTCTGGCTCGAAGCAAGATTCTGCTTTGTGATTTAACAAATCATAGACTCATAAATATATATTTTTTGTATATATTATATATATATAGATATTGAGATTCATAACAGAATAGAATATCTGTGGAAGAGACTCTGACATCAACAAAAAACTTTTCAAACAACAAACAAGATATTCCTTCATTTCACTCTTTGAATCACTTTTATATTTGGTTTTGTAGGTTGAGTATTTATTTATCGTCTTTCAAAATTTTGCGCCACGCTTTGAAACCTCTTAAGGCATCAGTTTCTGGTGTCCACGATGGCCTGTGTGCGGCATAACGCACATCTTTTGTATCCCTTTCTTTTACCATGGCCTTCCCCTACTTGGAAACGATATCCTGACGATTGGATTTTTTGGTTGGACTCACTGGTGACGACTGTCTTATAGCTGATACTTGAGAATTCTGTCTATCCAGACTGGTCAATTCAAACACGACGCCATCCTGGTCTCTGGTCATAATCCTCTGTGGAGGTATCAATCCTGAAGGGGAAGGTGGTGCAACCATAACACTAGCATCCAGATCATCTTTATCCAAACTGGGCCTTTGATCATCTCGCAATTGGTCAAAAGATCCTACAAATGATTGCTCTAACTGGTCCCTTTGAATATCATCATCTTCAGGACCTTCTAGACTCTCGACATTGATTTTTGGAAAAGAGTCGAACTGCTCTGGCGGGAATGATGCATGGAGTTCACCTAAACGTGGCTTGCGAAGACTTGTAGGTGGTGGAGTGCCAATGGGTCGATGATGAGACGCAGAGGCCGACACATCTGTAGAGATGACCAAATCGAGAGGTGTCTTCAGTTTAGGTGGTCGATTCCTAATTTTAGGAGTGGTACAGCCATCGTCCTTTGTCGGAGAAGTGCCTCCTGGATTCTTGTCGCTAGTGGTCTTCTTACTGGACGATGAGAAATTACTGACACTTTCCGAACTGGACTTGGCAGCGTCGGCCATTCCAGACGGTGAACGCTTACTAAAATGAAAAGAAAAAAAAAAGACGCCAACCAACCTAGAAAGATTAATTCTTTCGGCACAGGTTTTTTGTCTGGTCTTGGGACACTACTCCATAGCTAGCTACCTCCACTCTTGTATCCTCACTGAAGTGGACACCACCCAGAGCTATTTCTCTTTTTATGTTCGTGTGACCTTTATCATTCGAGGGGTCACGCTCATTTCCATTGTCCACGGTCCGTTGATTTCGTAAACATTCTGTAATCAAGCCAAAGTATGGCCGTGCCAAAAAAAGAGGAAGAGGTTGGTCGATATAAACAGTGTTAGGCGTGGTCTGGTTAAAAGCCTGTCGCCACCCTTTTCGCTCTCTATTATATGGTTGTAGAGGAAGGTTCCAGCTCCGTTCGCCTCCAAATCACGCCCTCTCAATTTTTTTTTGTCCCAATCCTTCCAGGAAAGGTTTAGTGCCAGAAACTTCAAAACATCTCTGCCGTCATTGGCGTTATCCAAATTTCGCCCTCCCAATCTGAACCCATGTCTCCAATTACTACCTGATATTTTTAGTTGGATGCGTTTCTTCCCCCTTTGTTCCCTCCTGATGCTCCTCGCCTCTCCAGTAACCCCTTATTACCTTCCATTACTGGATTCCACATTCATAGAGCCTAATTCAACTTAGGCCTAATTGTTAGGCGACTACAGATGGACGGACAATGGCGTTTCCACGGTGACACTTTACTGATTGGACTGAAGGCGGTCCATTCCCTCCCTTTGGCCTCTCGCTGAAGATGACAGTTTCAAGAATTCTCTGAAGGAAAACAGCGAAGTAATGATGGTTACTGCGTCCTACCAACCGCATCTGACATATTGGGGCATAATGGAATTGCCCCCATGGTCCTTCCGCCCAAATTGCGCAAATGAAGCCTGCTGCCCACTCCCCTCTCCACTCATTTTTTCGGATACTTTTCGACGATCGATGATTAATGGTAAACAGATGGCCTTGTCACAGTGGAGGCGCCCTAGTCGCAGAGGTAGGCGTGGGGGTTCCTCAGCACCCCCGTCACTACACCCCCTCCCTCCTTGTCAATCCATTTTTAGACACCATCAATTGCGCTACTGAGGATGTGAACATTTCATCTTTAAAGACTCTATTCGCTTACCTTTGTTTATGCGCAGCTGTTGTCCACTTCTTTACTTCTGTTCAATGCTCTGGACAATGGTCAGTTGTGGTCGCAGTGGGCAGCACCAATCGAAGCTTCAGACATGGATCTGGAGGTGGTTACAAGTAACGAAGACGTCGTCGTCGTCGTCAGTTGTGGTGGTGACTTGGTGGCGGCGATGGAACACAACAGCCTTCGTCTTTACGCCAACTGTGGTTGTTGAACAATGGGCGGTCGCTCCAAGCGACACCTAGTGTTCATAGAAAGAGGGCTGGACCCTATGCCTTGTCACGCCCAGCTTGGAACGTCAGTAGAAGTCGATCCAAGTTCTCATTCGGTAGCGGTGGCCAATTTAATGATTGACTCGTTGGAAATCATTTTGATATTTACGCACACATGAGCACCATTTTCAAAAGTGTCTGGATGCCATCTGAATCTTGTGGAAGAGAAAAACTGACCTTAACATCCGTGAAACAACAACATTTCAACATGATCAACAATTCTTAAGAAACTTCAAGAATGGCTGTCGTCGTTCCATTCACCTGGGTCATTCTATTCACCTTTTGGAGCATCGCATCTTGTGAAGAATTTGGTGAGTGAATGGGAAAAGTCACATCTGATGTTTTTTTCCGACCAAAAACAAAAATATTATCGAAGATTCGTTTCTTCGACCACTGGTAAAATTATAAGGCTCAGACTCAATTAGCAACGAAGGGGGCAATCACAGAGCACGTCGGTGTATTGCAACGAAGCACAATTTTGTCTTACCTAGTGAAAGAAACAAGTGGTCAGTACAATTGATAGTCGTCAAAAATCAACATTACTTTGGTTTTCTGCTTTACTAGGTATCTGCACGTTTCCGCACTTATAATAGTCTATAAGGAGAGGAGCAGAGCCGGCGCGAAGCGGATTCACCACATTCCCCAGAACCCGGCCTCGCGCGCGGGCCTTTATATTCAAAATGTAAAATGTGTATCCCTACAAAAGGTCCCGCAAAATATTTTTGAACCCGGACCCGCGAAAGCTCGCGCCGGTTCTGGAGAGGAACAGCTATCAGCAAGGTCAGACTGAACAGAAAGTTTGGCCTGGTGAAAACTGCAAAAACCCCACTGTTATTATATAAAGAGCAGCAACAAGTAGACCTAAGAAACGACACAACACATATTAGAGAGCTCGGCACGCCTTATGGGCCCATCTAGTTAACCGGTTCTAAATCCATCTATTCCAATTTTACTAGTTTTAGGGTGCTCATGGTTTGTAGACGGATGGGTGACATCTTACACCCACAGACGGTTTCACAGCCCACTTTAATTGTTCCCTTCCATCTTATTAGAGAGAGGAAAACCCACTGACCTCAATTATTGACGCAATGAAGTTGAATCAGTTGAACTACCGAGAGAAGCCAATTCTAATTATGCTGGATTAGTTTCATTGTTTGTGGTTTGTTTGTTGGTGTTTTAGGACCCTTCAACTACAAGGTCATTAGAGCCCCGTCCACAGCATAGTTCTTATGCAGAGACTGCACAGACACTACACTAATGCGACGATTTTTGGGTATTAGCAGTACCCAGTGTTCCCAAGCGGCCACCCATGTCAGTACAGTACTAGTGTAGTGAACGAGATCAGAGGAGAACTGGTGTGTCCAACGCAATTCGCCGCTCCCGATTAGTTTCATAGGTTGGGGAGTAAGCCAAGCAGCCATAACAGGACGAACCCTTAAGAGGCTGCTCGCGGGAGATGAGGAGGAAGGTGAAGAGGACAAAGGAGAGGGGAAATTTGCAGCACCCAACGATCTTTACCCACCACCCATGTTGGTATTGACGTGGGCTTGCGCTGCTTAACTTCAGTGATCTCATGGGAACTGGTGTGTCCAACGCAACTTGGCTGCACATATGCGCTAAGAAGTACGTGTATAATGCAAGGAAAAGCAAATAGAGGATGGACGTTAGCAGATTTAGTGTTGGACCTAGGTAATGGCGTATTAATTGGAAAGTTGGGAACTGGAGTTCATGACGAAGAGTAGATAATACGGTGGCTAAGTATCTTACTGTTTACACTTGAGACACTTTGGCCATGATACAAAGCAGCATATTAAAAATGGATGGGATGATTTTTAATCTTTATAGTGCGTAACCTCGACAGGAATTTACATTGTGATTGGTTTAGGGTCTAGTAGTTTACTTAACCTCCATCGACGCTGTTAATGTTGCTAAAAACACTCCACCGATACTAGAAGGCGGATTCCGCTTCAACAACTGGGAATTTTGCCAAATTGCGTGTTTTCTCTGGCTAAAAAAACTATTTATTTATGTACAAATAATAGTGCATGAGCCACTATATGAAGCCTAGGCTTTACTGCCCACTTTGACGGAAGCAAAAATTTAAGAATTCTCCTACTTGAAAGTGTCCCTCCGTCTGGGCACTATCAATCCCAAATTGGTGTCAGTCTTAGTTATATAGGATTTCACATTGACCCAACAACAAATGTCACAAGCTCCGTTGCAATGAATTTTACATGCTCGTCAGCACAACCACTGTAGGTTTCTGGGCCAATGGGCAAAGTTTCTGAAAAACCATTTGTATGTAAAACCCTGCAAAGGTCCTAACCCCGATGTAGATGCAGTGAAAATGTAAATTTAGACAAAAATAATTACATAAATGGCATCCGTGGTCATTGAATGTCAAGTGCTTTCCTTTTTGCCATGTTGTAATATAGTGTACTCAGAAGGAGGCTATTACTGTCCACCCTATGTATGCACCTTTTTGGGGGAGGGGGGAATAATGATGCATGATAGCTACATTGATTAAATCGATCTCTTGGTCATTTTTCTTAATTTTTTCGGATATCGCCTTTCTGTGGCAGCTTGCCACTTGACAATAACTCCTACTCATCCTTTCATTTCTACAACTAATTTGCGAATCAATTCACATCCTAACTCCTATGACCTATGACCACTCCTCCATCGGCTGTTTTTTTACCCTTCTATTATTCCATCATATCCTGTTATGCCACTAGCTGACCCATTGATCATAGGACATTTTAATGTTGTATTCAAGTTTTTATCTCATCAAATTCAAGAGGTTTATTGTCATCGACTGGAAGTCCTCATGACTTACTCTACTGGTGGGTGGGCATAATCCTGACGTTGACGTGGACATCACTCGTTCACTCTTGAGTCAAAAACTCTGCGGGAATTGTGGAGACCCAAAGTGATCGCCATTATCCATTATTAATGAATCCAATAAGTCGATGGAATTAAATTCCAACCTCTTTTCTAGGTTTGTTTCTAGAAAATTGCCTGGGCGTAACTTCTGGGCGTGTTTTCGAGGAATGGATCCGACAAAAGGCGCCTGAGAAAGTGGTCCTTAAAAGTGTTTTTCAATGTCGAAATGTTACCAATGCAATATTGGCTGGTGAGTAATTACGACTTGGTATTCATGCTTTTGCTCTCGACTGCAGTTTTTTTTGTCACTTTCTTCTTCATTTCCTTCGTTGCTTGTCATCTAGTCCAAAATTCAACTGGGATGGACAATGGGACCACTTACTCTGTGTTCTTGGTCACCCCGTCTATGGCAAACATGTTAGAGTCCATCTTTACCACCTCCACGCCACGAACTGTAAAGCCTTCAGTAAACCATCTTGTGGTGGACTCTGCGCGGACTCAGAATTTTCGAGGAACCCCTCCTGGGTTATATCAAATAAAAGCTAAGAGTCAGTTGAGGAAATCGGTTTGCCAACAATTTGACAAAAATTTCGTTCTCAAAAATTATTGCCAATTTTTTTCAGTAAATAAAGATACCATGACTTACCAGAATTCCTCAAATGGGTTAGCTGTTTTGGTGGTGAGTTTTCTCCTAAGGTGGCTCTAAAGGCGTCGGCTTCTTTTACTGGACATTCACTGTATGATGTTCAATTTTTATTGCAGAAATTGTTCGAACGGCTTGAGCAAGACGTATTAACTGACCATCAGCGATTGGGCAGCAGTAAAGTGGTCATCTATGTTTATGATATCGAAAATGAATTATCGCAACCACTTTCAGATTGTAAATCAACAAGAAATTGTGTAAACAATACCACATTAGCGAAGTTATTTATCTTTTGAATGCTTTGTATATATCAATCAGATGCCCCAATGGCCATTGGAATAACCACAGATAACATGACAGAGTCACCTTGCCAACCCTCAGGGAGTAACTCGTGTTTGGAACTACCTAACGTTTTAAGTAAAACGTTTTATGCGATTGGAGTTGTGGAGGTGACGTAAATAATTAACCAGCACTTCATACATAAGGGTGCTTGCAAATGTTAATTAATAATCAATGGTTTTGTTTTGGGATGGGGCGGGTCATAACAGCGTGCCCCTTATGTCATGTTCAACTTAGACGGAAATGGTAACGTGATAAATCCTAAAGGACTTATTGTTCAGCTCATGGATTCGTTGGCATCTAGACTTGGTTTCAGGTTAGCTTGTGTTAATTAATCCACCTGTCAAACCTGATATCTCAATTAGTGTCATCGTGTAATTAGTCTTTAATCATTTTTACAGTTACTCACTCGTTCCTCAGGATAGGCATGGGAAACTGTTATCTAATGGCACATGGACCGGAGCAGTTGGAGCTTTGGTCAGAAATGTAAAAATTGAATGATTATCAACTAACTTACACTATATTATGTTGGTTTTTTTTTCTGCGTCTTCTTTGAGATGTTGAAAGACTTTTATTTCTTAGGAAATTGACATGTGCGCCGGTGATTTCTCAATAACACGCAATCGCTCGAGAGTGGCGGACTTCACAGCCCCTTTCATGCACAGCACTGAGGCCTTGGTCATCCGACGTACCATGTTAAATCCGACTGTGCGCGATCTGTTACGAACACACTTGCGACCGTTTCATTGGTCCATCTGGATCACTATGGGCGTATTCTGGATAACTTCAACGAGCCTAATGGCTTTAACCAGCGATTCAGTAACCATTCGACCGTTCCTGAAAATTCTGGAAGGAAGAAACGTGCGACTGGATGATAGCCCATCGAAAGAAAGAGACTCTTGGGTGTCCATATTGTTCCAGCTTCTCGGAATACTTTGTCAGCAAGGTAGTGCAAGTATAGTTGTCAGTAGTCGCTAGTAGTAGCCCCACGGTGATTAATTTTGTTAGTGCTGTGGTTTATAGGATGTAACCTATCTCCGATCCGAACGTCAGGTCGAGTGATCTTGTTCACCATCTGCCTAATGTCGCTGGTGTGCTACAATTTCTATACATCGGTCTTTATTTCTTTTACCACTGTGTCCAGAAAGTCGGTGCCAATCAATACTTTAGCAGACATCTTGAGGGACGAATCCTTCCAAGTGGGATTTGTGCAAGGCGATATGGCAGAAGATATGTTTACTGTAAGATATATGTTATTTTATGCGTTCTTCCACCTTCCTTCCCTCTTTCGCCGCCTGCCTCGGTCTCTCTTTTTCTTTAGCTGCCTCTCTCTCTTCCGCTCTCTTTGTCTGGCCCCCTCTCTCTGTGCCTGCGTGTCTGTCTCTATCTCTGTGTCTATATCTGTCTCCCCCTCTCTCTGTCTTTCTCTGTGTCTGTCTCTCTCTTCCTCTGTCTGTCTCTCTCTTCCTCTGTCTGTCTCCCCCTCTCTCTGTCTTTCTATCTCTGTCTCTCTCTTCCTCTGTCTGTCTCTCCCTCTTTCTGTCTGTCTCTTCCTCTCTGTCTGTCTCTCCCTTTCTCTGTCTGTCTCTCCCTCTGCCTGTCTGTCTCTCCCCCTGTCTGTCTGTCTCTTCCTCTGTCTGTCTGTCTCTTCCTCTGTCTG
>JAAFCE010005724.1:20509615-20587858 GCA_013389805.1 Trigoniulus corallinus | reverse complement strand
TGTCTCTTCCTCTGTCTGTCTGTCTCTTCCTCTGTCTGTCTGTCTCTCCCTCTCTCTGTCTGTCTCTCTTTCTATTCCTGGAAGTGACTGAAAATCTCGCAGGACATCAAATGTTATTTTTTCCCAGTATTCAGAAGTTCCGGCTTACCAAAAAGTATGGGCTAGGTTACAACGTTCAGAGAGAACCTACGTTAAGGATATAGAACAAGGAATGTTGAGAGCCTACACTGAGAAGTTTGCTTTTATCGCCGACTTGCATGCCCTCGAATGGTATACACTTCACAATTGTAGTTTCAAGCTGCTAGAAGACAAGGTTTTGAGTGAGGGCTATCATTTTATTCTGCCACGAAATTCTCCGGATACAGCAGTGTTTTCAAAATAGTGAGCTCTGTGGAAAAAATATATCTTTAATCTGGCGCACCATTGTGCTACTTTTATTTCCTAAAGTCCCACCTGGATGACTTCTGAGAGAGAGAGAGAGAGTGGGAGAGAAGTGTCACAAGAACGCTTTCCGCCCAATGGGAAGTAGAGCCGTGGTCCCTTATTTGATGTGTAGTACACTGTCACTACTCAACGAAAAAAGGACCCTTCAAGGGAATCCCTGTGCCCCTCTGTAAGAGCCCAAGGCTTACAATTGTTTACAGTTGTCGGAAGTCTCACATCCCTAGAGTTGTATTAAAAACAGGCCTGTCGTTAGGGGCGGCCTGCACTGCATTGGACACACCAGTTCTCTTGTGAGCACTGAAGTTAAGCAACGCAACCCCAGCTAGTACTACCATGGGTGACCGCTTGGAAATACTGGGTACTGCTAATACCTAAAAATCGTCCTAACAGCGTAGTGTCTGTGCAGACTCTGCATTAGAACTACGCAGTAGATAGGGCTCTAATGACTATTGTAGTCGAAGGGACCTGAAACACCAACGAAACAAAGGCCCCTCGTTTTGCTCGGTGGTGCCCAGATCTTGCTGTTGTTAACGGTCTCCTTGAAATAAATTATGTTAATTTTGTAAATTTTATAAAAGTTTAAAGCTATTTGCAGAAAGTGGCCTGGTGACCAGACTGCTAGCAGGAGTGATGCCGCCAATGACCCTGGATTTTTGTGAAGGAGATAATAACCTTGAAGCTGTTGGCTTGGACCGAATGGCGGGCCTGTTTCTTTGTTTGACCATGGGTTTTGCGGTGGCTATCATCTCGCTGTGGCTAGAGAGGGTCGGACTGGAAGAGAGAGACTCCAATAAAAAAGTCACTATCAACGTCAAGGCGAAGTCCAAGTTTTAATGTTGTGTGAAGTGACAAGGGCTTCGAACTGTCAATGTCTCTTTTTTAATCCATGATGGTGCATTGCCGGCAACATTGGACTTGAAATAAATTTGACGCCATCGCACGATACGGCATCAAGGTACTTAATGTTTTGATCAATAAAATGTATTTATTATTATGAAATATTAAACACGCAAAGACGAAAGTGGATGGTAGTCATGGGGTGGGTGAACGGCAGACATAAACGTTAGAGTGATGACAACTTTGAAGTGCCTCAATGTCTTTGATGAGGTAGGACCGTGAGTCACAGTTGTCCTTAGTCAGGCGCACGGAAATCTAAGAGTAGAATTTGTATTTGGCACTTGTTTTTATTTGATGCACCTTGGGGATTCGAACCCACATCACACATTTACTATTTGGTTTCCTCAGAAGTAACCTCCCCTTCGGATTGCGCCATCTAGTGATACGCCGCATAACTTGCGGCATTCTAATATCATCTGGTGGTGTTGTGACGTTCTGTATTAAACGTTCTAAATATAACCCTGTATATCATTTATTTTACGTAGGCAACTGCATATTTTAATATTTTTAAGACCTATAATTAATTAAAAACGCGAAACGTTATTTTTATTAGAATGTTTTTAAAATTTTAAAACGAAAATTAATCTAATGTAATAAGAATTCATAACGCCAAGGTACGTTGAAAAAAATTCTAACCTTCTTTTAATTCTATTTTATTGTTGTTACTCGTAAAAGACAAATTAATGACAGGTATATTAAGGTTTCGATAAAAATTCTTATGATTTCTATCGTATTCCAGTTTTGTGCATTATGAATCTAAACATATTGTTGCCTTTACCACCTGTTAATCACAAGTGTTTATACGTGTTACTACTGCCTAAATCAAATGCGCTATCGATCGTGTTAGGATGCTAACATCCTGTATTAGAGGTATCGTTTTGAGTGTAGTTTCATATTTAATGGTCTTTTCGTTTCTATGACAGCATTTGCCGAAATGTGTTAACGCATAGTTGTTTATAATTGTCCAACAGACCCTCTTTTTAATTCTGAATATTTATTAAAGCGTTAGTTATATGTTATTAATAGCCACAATGGAGAGTAAAAGCATCAGGGGATTAATTAACCCTCTTTTTTATATATATATTCGTATTTCAGCGATAATCATATACGTAGCTAACAGGATAATTGTTATTTCGAGTTGTCTGTTGTCTCTATACTGTTTATGGCAACCACTTTAAAACATCCTTCAATAGCTAAATGATTTGCCGAAATGGTATTGAAAAACTATAACCGTTGTTCTGAATGTCACACGTATAATCTCGTTGTCAACGTCCTGTTGATTTTCTGTATCCTGGAAGTTCTCAAAGTAGATCCTCTCTCGCCTCATCTCATTAGACGACGATATTTTCAATTATTTTCTTTCATCATCAGGGAGTGGAAGTTGATTTTTCTATAAACGTTTAAGGTTTTGTATAGTTGATTTGCTTGCCTGTCATCTGTAGGTATACTGTAGTCGGATGCCGTAAATGAATGCTTATTAGAGTGCTAAGGACTACAAAATGAAGAAAATGATAGCTCCTGTCACATAAGTAGATCGTAAAGTATTTCTGACATCGGCCGTCGCTCAGCCGCTTGAGCATATTAGATGATCACATATGCTTATATTAAGACAAGTTAAATACCGGTTGTCATCATTCGCCAGTCAACAAGTATCAGCTAGATTGGCGTGTCGCTTCGTCGTGCTATCCGGATTCATTCGTTATCACTCGGTAATAAGATTTTATTATATTCGTGAACGTACCTAAATTTCGTCAATAATTTAGCTAATTATTATCGACTAAGTCAGACGCGAAAATCATACCACTAGACGCACGTTAAAGCAGCAGTATGGCTTCGGAACGTTAAATCACCAGTCTAATATTTTTTTTTTGCATCATGCCACCACTTTTATAGGTGTCTGTTTTCGAGCTTAGCCCACAGTGAGTAAATTGATCGACACGGAGAAAATCGCTGACGTGTCGCTCAACGCAAAAATCGATATTTCAAATATCTGCGGCCGGCTTCCGCAATATCCACTAGCTGTCTTTTTCCTTTCTCAATCTTACAGACGCTTGCAAATTTAGTTCGTGGGATCTTACCTCTCTCTGTCTGCAATGGCCACGTAGTCTTGCTTCTAAGAGCTACAGATGTTTTATGGCGTATTTTTGTCAGATGATCAACAGGTTTTTTCATTATTTGTTCTCATTGAAGAGCTACACTGTTGGTATCTACGGTTACAATTTCTATGCGCCTCGTTCGATAAGATCATCATCATTTGTAAATGAAAGGATGCCATTCTTGAAGTAAAGATTACATTTTTTTTCGTCAAAAGTAGGTCCATCTAGTTGTTCTCCGTGACCTATTCTAATATTCAACAACCTGAAATGTGCATGTCATTTTTATCAAATGTCAATTTTTTTTCTTAGATTTGGATAAGATGGGAGACTTTGGAAACCCTTCTAAGGACAAGTGGGTGTGTCCCAACGATAGACAGTTGGCTCTTCATGCAAAGTAAGTTTCTCTCTCTCTAAGCTTATGTTTATCTGTAATTTATTTAGAAAATGTACCCCACGATAAAGAGTTTAATTTCTAACTGAAGGCTGAAAGTTGGATGGTCAGTAAAAAGTACCCAGTTGCAGTCCTTTAGTAAACCCCAACAACTTGATGATTCAGAACAAGAGATCATCATGACAGTGATTCGAAAGGCCGATTACATCGACAGACGAGAACAGGAGAGGATAGGGTGAGTACATTTGGACGACAGCTCAAAGGAGCAAGGTGTCGATGATAAAACGGTAAATGCAAAACGTGGCATCTGCAATTGTCTTTCGAAGGCGGTTGGTGGACAGGTTGGAAAATATGAAGAAGAATGCCATCGGAAATGGAATGAATCAATGTGTACTGTGTGCAGATAATTTCGGACTTCTAGGGGCTACGAGTTTAATCTGCAATAACTGTAAAAAGGTGACTCCTTTCCCCAGCGCCGGATTTCCCAGACCTACCTCTGTAAGCATAGAAACATCTGCCGACTTTAGGTAATACTGTATATTTCAATGTATGATACCTACCCACATCTGCCACATGTAACACAGGTAATTGTTGGGAAATCCGGTCTTGCTCTCAACATAGTTGTAACATTTTTTCAAATATTATTCAATGTTATTTAAATTTTGAGCGCAGTAAAGAAATACAAATTGACAGTTGCTGCTTTGTAATTGTCCAGGCCGTCTGTACCAAGTGTGGTGTAGACACCTTTAATGCCCACAAGGACCCAATGTGGCTGTGCAAAATATGTGCCGAAACAAGAGAGGTAAATAAATTGACTCTACATTCAAAATTCCTCATGATAGATCATATCTTGGACAACTTTTTGTTTCTTTTTCGGAAGATGTGGAAAAAGTCAGGAGCGTGGTTTTTTAAAGGACTTCCCAAATACGTACTTCCAGAGAAGAAATTAGATATCGGGAGCAAGAACTTGCCTCCTTCAGCTCAAAAAATGACTAATGTACAGACAAATAGTGGTGCACGAAATAGACAAGGTAGAAACTTCCATAATTGGGCTCAGGACGCCACTCAAACACAAGGTACGTCTTAAGTCCCGATCGTCAAAATAGACGTGGTGCACATTTCGGCCAATGGAGCCCCCGAATCTGGTGTTTATTAATTCTTTTTTTTTTTTTTCGTTTGAAGGGGTGGCTGGTGACGTAAGTGACCACGAGACAGAAAGTAGCTCTGATGAAGATAGCGTTCGTTTAGGAAAAGCCGCCATTTCGCGCCGTCGCCAACTCGATTCCAGTAAATTTTAAACTAATGTTCTTGTCTTTGCGTAGCACCCCGTTTCTCGTTTTTCTTGACTCTTGGTTGTGAATGTGTAATTGTCAGTTGAAAGTTCAGACTCTCTGACCACTAGTCCGAGAATCCGTCCTGCAGCTGTTAGCCCCACTGCACAGGACTCAGCAGCAAGAGGCACCTTCACTGCCAAGGATGGTGGAGGTAGCGGCATGGAAACCGCTGAAAATGAAGGGAGAAGTGGCCACCCGGACATGGAACGGGCCTTGAATTTGGAAGGTAAAAGTATCATGTTTTTGTAATCGTACTTTATAATATAGATCAGGCGGATTGTTTCACCTCACGCTATCGTTGTCTATTTTTTTTCGGTTCCTTCTAGGTCGCGACTTAATCAAAGGTCAGACCAACGTAGTAGTAACTGGAACCTCCACCGGTCAAGACGATGATGACGACGTTGATCGCATCTTCCGCAGTTATCGAAGGCGTGAGTCTCAAGTGCAAGCGACGCGAGATGGAGGAAGTCCAAATGGGAAACCAACAAAGGATTCGCCTGTAGATGACGTATTTGATGAACGTCTTTCTCCAGATGATAGTCAGTGTCGTTTTTCTTATCGTCTCTGCTGTCTTTTACTTAGTTGACTGCAAAGTGTTGGTTGGTTTTTGTCTCTCACAGCTACTACTTGCGGGACACTAGAGTTTTCTCTCTTGTATGATTCCATTAACTGCGCTCTCTACTGCACCATCAATAGGGCAAAGGTTGTTTGTACTCATTTTCCTCTCTCTCTAGGTTTTATTTTGTATGTTTTGGTTGTTGTTTTATTTGTCTTTATTTAAATATTAATGAAGGGTCTTCGAGCAATGGACTCAAATGGACTATCTGACCCATACGTGAAGTTGCATCTTCTTCCTGGTGCAAGCAAAGTGAGACCGATCATCCTTTTTTTTTTTGGAAATTTGGTTAGTGTTGTCTGTGATACTTGTCTTTATTCTTCCCCGTTAGGCAAATAAGCTGAGAACAAAAACAGTTCATAAGAGTTTGAATCCCGAATTTAACGAGACGTTAACATATCATGGCGTCGATGAGAATGACATAAGTCGGAAGACGTTAAGGTCTCACACATTTCTCATCTTTTGTATCAATATGAAAAGAAAGTACGTTCACATAAAATTCTTGATAGGTTATCAGTGCTAGATGAGGACACCTTTGGTCACGACTTCATTGGTGAAGCTAGAGTACCTCTGAAGCAGTTGCATCCTCATCAGACGAAACATTTTAACTTGTATTTAGACCATCAGCATCCAGTGAGTGGAGTTTCCTCCTTGATGAATTCAGTTGTGAAGTGGTCCTGCTTTTATGACTTTGTTATTAAAGATCAAAAAGGATGACGATTTGCTTTCGGGTGACAACTCTCTTGGGAAGATTCTGCTGTCGCTACGATATTCGTCACAGAAACAAGGGCTGGTAGTGGGCATCATACGTTGTGCTCATTTACCTTCCATGGACTCAAATGGATTCTCTGACCCGTTTGCAAAAATGTAAGAAGTGTAGTCTGGTCAATTTCTTTTAGAACTATACGTCTAAGTGTAAGAACCACGGCAGTTTTCTCCATATTTCAGTCAACTGAAGCCCGATCCTCTTAAAAAGAAATTCAAAACGGCCATCAAGTGGAGGAATCTTAATCCGGAGTTCAATGAGGTGGTAAAGTATTGTTTTCCCCTTTGATGGACCCCCGAGTTCATCAACAATTTTATTTTTTAGCGTGTTATTCTGAGATTTCTTTTTTCTTCTCATTTTGGTACAGGAATTTTTATTTGAAGTGAAGCTTCAGGATTTGTCAAAACGTATGCTGGAAATCACAGTGTGGGACAAGGATTACGGCAGGACTAACGATTACATTGGTTGGTAGAGAGCAGAAATTATTAAATATGTTTAGCAAGTATATACACCAATTAGGGAGTTGTTTTAACCTTTCAACCCCCGTTTTTCCCCTTTCTTATTTAGGTGGCCTCCAGGTGAGCTCTTTTTCCAAAGGAGAAAGACTCCGACACTGGCTTGACATGTTGAAAAATCCAGACCAGAGACATGAAAGGTGGCATTACCTTAGTCAATCAATGTTACCAGAGTGAAATCACTTTGAGATCTCAAAAGTGTTTTTTTGTGTGATGATTGAGTACGAATGATAAAAATTTCTCAGTTTGGGCAAAAAAAAAAGTGAGAGACAAATACAAGTCGAAGGAAAGACCACTGAAATGATGACATTTTTTTCAAGACGACATCACCTTTAGCGAGATCAATAACAGGCAATTGTAGAAGGTTTATCAGAATTGTCACAAATAATAAAATACAATCATTGCAATGTCGTCGTCCTCGTCGTGGTCTTACTCCTTTTTGTTTGTATTTGTCGCCTCTGTTAAGAGTTTCTCGTTATGGAGATAACTATATTTGGCACCCCACAGATCTAGAAACCCCCCCCCCCCAAAAAAAAAATCAATGCTATGCAGTCGATCGATGAAAATAAATGTATATTCAGTGTTACAAGCATTACTTACACAATCTTCTCTTTATCACACTTTAATTAGGTAAAGGTTGTTTAAACAGAAAGTGAAACCAAAAATCTCAAGACAGTCATCGCCATACCGTTATCCGCTTGTGGCAAGGTCGGGTCTCCAAGTTCTAGCCTTCCACTCCGCCTATTTCTCATCAGGTCCCCGTCCACCCCACACACTACCATATCTTTACTGACAACCTGCTCCCACGTCTGCTTAGGTCTCCTTCTGCCCCGCGTGTTACCAACCACCTGCATTCCTATAATGGACCTAACGAGCTCCTCCTCCTCTCTTCGTATTACGTGTCCATACCACCTCAATCCACTCTCCCTTTTGTTTTTATGTTATTCTACACTAACGGGTTGGGGAGTAGGCCAAGCAGTCATAACAGGCCGAACCCTTAGGAGGCTGCTCGCAGGAGAGGGGAATTTGCTGCACCCAACGTTCTCTACCAACCACCCATGTTGGTACTAACGTGGGTTTGCATTGCTTAACTTCAGTGATCTCACGAGAACTGGTGTGTCCAACGCAACTTGGCTGCTTCGTTGGTATTTTAGGGCCCTTTAACTGCAATGCCATTAGAGACCCGTCCACAGTGTAGTTCTAATGGAGGGACTGCACAGACACTACAATAATGCGACGATGTTTTGGGTATTAGCGGTACCCAGTTTTCCTAAGCAGCCACCCCATGTTCGTACTAGCTGGGGTTGCGTTGCTTAACTTCAGTGATCAGACAAGAACTGATGTGTCCAACGCAATAAGCATCTTCGCATTACGTGTCCATACCACGTCAATCTACTCTCCCTCATTTTTTCCCGCGATGTCCCGCACCTCCAGACTACCTCTAATATACTCATTCCTAATTCTATCAGCTCTCGACACCCCACTCATGTACCGCAGCATTCGCATCTCGGCTACTTGCATTCTACTGACGTGGCTCTTCCTCACTCCCCAATACTTTGATCACTATAGCATAGATGGCCTAACCACTGCCCTGTAAAACTTCCCTTTCAACTTGATTGGGACCCTCCTATTACACAGTACTCCGCTTTCCTGTCTCCACTTCAACCATCCCTCGTTGGTTCTATGGGTCGCATCGGAATCTATTTCCCCACTGCTCTGGAACACTGATCTTAAGTACTTACCCCCAGAGATTACCCAATTGAGACAGTAACCATCACTATTGCGCGCTGAAATCAAGCAACTGTTATTTTCTGTATTTAACAGCACGAAAGTTACTGGTATCCTGCACTCGATTCCTGGTAATATACATAACTCTGAAATGCAATTCTTTTTACACCAAACGCAAGGACTTAATGCAACTCTTGTGGCATTGGATAAGCTGGAGCGGACGGAAAAAGGTATTTGATGGCGTTTCGTTGCTTCAGAGTTAAATCTGGATGCCACATGTCAACTAACAGGACTGCTCGAGCTTGGTTTCCACGATTGGTTACCGAATGGTAAAATGAGTCGTCAAAAACAAGGCACTGCTCTTCTGTCCAACTTCTCGTCTGTCCAGCGACAATCAACTCGCAGTTATCAGAAACTGTAAGACCTGCAATAATGATAAAATGGCAGTAACGTCCTAGGATGCTGATTAAAGTATAGGAAATAAAGTCTGAAGATAACGGGCATACCCAAGTGACATCTCAACCGCAGGTTGGTGGGACCAGTGTGACTACGTAGAGATGCTCCCGGTTTCACGACTGAGAAACTGGCATAACCGAATATACATCCTTCCATACAGGATTCTAACTTTCTTAGCACTTCATATGTGGCCGGACATTGGTCGCAGTTTTCTTCGACGTACGTTCCTTGGTTCATCAGGTGGAACATTCGCCATTTGCAGTTGACATTGACAGTCCAATTGCAAGATTGGTGGTCTGTCATTAAGTATTTTCTGTCCACTTGCAGAAATTCTGCTTTTATTGACTGCGCACGGTTTGCCAGAAGCGATAAGTCTCGCTCGTGACTGACAGACCTGAAAGAGTCCCACCATGGGTGAGACTGTAAATTTCTGACAGAGAATACTGTAGGAACGCTTAACAGGGAGCCTTCGGGATGTCCGTCTTCCTTATTATCGTCGTCATTGAGGAATGATGTAACCGCTTCATCAACAACTCTTAAATGTTTATCGGGATGCTGCTGCTGCTGCAGATATAACATCCACTTTTTAAGAATTTCTGATTTTGCATCTGCTTTTGATTTTAGACTGCATCTTATACAATTTGGAAACTTACATTTACCGTTATCGCTACTACTGGTTGTCTGATACGTTGTACGAGCCTTAATCGGGTTGGAACTGCCATCAATCTTGAACAATACAATAATTACAGAAGAGATTATAATCCCTACTAAAAAGGTCAGCAAAAGTGTCGGAGAATCCGATAATGCCGCGAAAGAACAACAACTATCTGAATTCCATACACTAGCCATGTTTGCCGAGTCCTAACACAAAAAGTTCTATTTCTTACTAACACCATTGAATATATATTACTATCTCTCTGCACTAGAGGGCGTAGCGAAAAGTACAAAACTCTGTCGTTAGGGGTCGGTAGTCAAGTTGACCTTTCTATAAAGCCTGGGACAAGTCATTTTCTAGTCGCCATTTTGTGGCGAAGGTTGTGCTTCTTAGTTTTTTCAAAGTTTTCGTCCATTTTTGGGCGATCGGGAGGGACTTAGTGTCTCCCTTCGTGGTGTTGTTAAGCGTTCGCTTTTGATTTCTATATTTAATTTGAAGAAAAGTTGTAATTTAAGATCAACTTGTCGTTTTTCCACAACATGTCTTTCTAACCCGTTGTTCGCAATGCAGTCTGTGAGTGCTCAGTCCACCGCTCTATGCGGAAAGCTGTTCGCTTTTTTTGTCGTTTTGGTGGTCGATGTTAGAGGAGCCCAGTATGGAAAAGAAGAATTCTACTCGAGGAGCCCCGGGAGTGGCCAAGCCTCTACCTGTGGAAACTAAAAATAAGCAAGGTGGGACGATTAGAATAGTCGTGTCGTAGAATAGCCGCCATTTTGTGTATGTTCTAACGTCCAAATGTGTAACTGAACACTACCTTTGCGTAACCCAATCATTGTTTCATTTTCGTCATCTATGATTAAAATTATCACCTAATATTATCATTTTTGGCGACCCCCTCCCCCAATCTGTTATATAGAGCAGTCAATGCAGAACTGCGTATGATAGCTTATCACTATGTAACAATATTGCTTTAATCATTTACAGATGTGGTTAGCGTTGCGCGATTTCCGCGCTACGGTAGGAGACGGGATTACCCTGTTCCGAAACCGGATCCTCCCAACAAAGTGTGGTCGCATCATCAACGCTCTGACAAGAAAATTCAAGGCAAAAATTATTATTCTGGTGCCGGAGATCGATATAGGGATCAGGTAGATGTCGACGGTTGTATTATTTCGCCATGTTATTGAATATACTCCAAACGTCTCCATGTATTAATTATAATCTGATTCACATAGGTAGCAGCAAGGGATGATGCAGAAGTTGGTACACATGCTTGGTCCGGCTCTAAAAAGTTAAACTTGAATCATCTGTTGAATTTCAAGTATGATCGTCCGGAAGGAGGTAGATTATCTTCCAGTTCGTGGGGAGCTGGAGGAGGGTCCCATTCTGGTAGTGGTCGCAATCGTGGAATGTGGGTTACCAGAAAACATAAATATAACAAAGAGCAATTCTTACAAGCAAAGTAAGATACCGTAGTCAAGCAAAATATATGTGAGATTTTTAATGCTTCTAATCAAAGTGATTGCTTATTTTCCAATAGTTGTCAGTTTGTTGTCCAAGAAGGACAAGATTATTCTATTTATTACGCTGATCCGGATTTGTTAGTCGATTGGGATTGTATTGAATTAATAGTGAGTACTTTCTTTTTTAAACCGCCCTCCCCGTTATCATTGATGATAATGCTTTTGTTATGGTTTTCCTGTAGCGTGTCCATAGTCACGAATTGCCGTCTTGCCCAATATGCTTATATCCTCCTGTGGCAGCAAAGATGACCCGATGTGGGCACATTTATTGTTGGCCATGTATTCTTCATTATTTGGCGCTATCTGATAAAACTTGGCGTAAATGTCCAATCTGTTATGAGGCCGTTCACAAAGGCGATCTTAAAAGGTGAGGCTATTGGTGAGGAGGTGAGGGGGGGAATAACTTGATATATCTTATTGAAATGTATACTATATATTTCTTTTGATTTCATTAGTGCTGTCACTTCAGCCACACAATGCTTTGCTGTAGGCGAGGAAATAACCATGCAATTAATGCAACGAGAGCGTGGTTCTGTGGTTGCTTTGCCCAAGAATCGTTGGAAGAAGACCAATGGAAATCCATTCCATGTCGGTGATGGAGTGGACGTGTGCTATGCGAAATTGCTGGTAGCAACCAAGGACCAAGTTTTTAGGGACATCATTGAACGTGAAGAAAGGGAATTGACAGTGGCTTTAAGAGAGAGTGAAGGTTGTCCCGAAATTTGCTTTGTTGAGTTTGCTTCCCAGCAGTTGCAAGAACGAAAGGCAAAACTGCATGGCGGAGATTTGGCAATGGACAGCATTACAGATGATTTTGATGAGAAAAATAGAGATGTTGCAGTAGCCGTGAATATTCCTGATACATTGAAGGTAAAGATGATTGCTTCATCTTGTTTTTTTTTTTTTTTTCGCCGTTTTTGTTTTGCTTCCAAACTTTGAAATTATGTAACTTTTTCTTTTTAGACTGTGACCTATGCGTCAGCATTCTACGACGAAGTTGTGGATGAAGCAGCTGACGAATTCAAGGAAATTGAAGTAACCGACTCTGACAATACTCAAGGTTATGAGCAACGTCACAGAAATGAAAGCCTAGGAACAGACAGTGTAGATGATGGAGATATTTCAGAGCGTATGAATGAATTGGAAGTGAGAGAAGACATTTGTGAACTGACGGTGGAAGAGAAGTTACCTAACAAGGACGTCTTTTATTTTTATCAAGGTATTGTGCATTTGATTCGAGCCATGATTTTTCAATCCTGTTATTTCTCAAGTGTTTTATTTTCATTCGTGTTATTAGCTACCGATGGTCAGCATATGTACTTGCATGCCATCAACGTGCATATGTTAATTCGTGAATACGGGAGTCTTGACCAATGTCCTGATACTGTTACTGGAGTGATTGTGGAAAAAGAAGGGATCTCCATGAATGAGGAATTGCGACACAGACTTCGTTACCTTGGTCATCTGCCGTTAATTTGTGAATTTGAAGTTGTTGAACTTCAGTTGCGACCTCCCATCGTCTCACAAGTTACAGTCGACGCCTTTATGGGTATGTGGAGTGCCTATCTTTGTTTGTATATAAGAAACATTTTAATTTTAATATTTATGGTTGTGTCTGTTCAAAAAGAGGAACTTGAAAAGAGGCGTCGTCGTCGTAGTCATCGTGCTCGGGCTGAAAATAAACGTGAACGTCAACTTCAAGCAGAAGAGAACAGAAAGTTAGGCAAAAGTTGGTTTTATCTCACTTCTTACCACTTTTTTATTTTAATTTGATAACTATTTAATGATTTAATCATCATTTTGGTATATTTAATAGTTCCTTCTGCTAATATTCGTCTGGATAGTATGAAACAATTCCCAGAATGTGGTTCAAAATTACCTTCAGAGTTGGACATCGGTGGTGGTAGTGGTACTAGACGAATTGATTCCGCTACTGGTCATAATGAGCCATCTCCAACGTGTAAGTAATATAACTGAGGGATGAGGGGGGTACCTTTGGTTGGTTTCGGGATGTGTTTTTATTTGTTGGCATTGCCTGTCTTTATAAAGGTTCGAGTCCGACATCCTCTTCTCCGAGTGCTGGTTCTCCAGAAAATACAACTGCTGGTCCATCTTTCGCACAGGTTGGATATTGTCGTGTGTGTGTGGGTGACTGCTGATTGGTTTTTGAATGATTGTTTATTTTTAAATTTCGTGGTTATACACAAATTAGATGTTGTGTCGTGGTAAAGCCAAACCACAGACTTCTTGGCCTTCTGCACCTGCTGTCAAATCGTACGGTGGTGGTGGCAACAGTGACAGTGAAGGCGATGGGTTCATGGCTCCACCGTCTTTTCGAGATTCATTTGGTGCTGCACTTCAAGCTGCCATTGACAGAAATACTCTCTACCAGAACATCCCTGGTGAGGTTAATTTTATTTTTTCTTGACTTATCAGTCATGGACCCGCCGCGGTGGCGTAGTGGTTAGCAAGCTCGGCAACTGCGTCAGTAGTTCTAGGTTCGATACTGGACCAAGGTTGGTCGGCTTCTTTCGGGCGAGAGAGAGAGAGGCCGCGAGTGTGCCGTCTTTCGGATGAGAAGTAAAACCGAGGCCCCGTGTGGGTGTACGATGATACTTGCACGTAAAAGAGCCCTCTCTACTAGGCAACGGGTAGATGAGGCAAAAGGCAAAATTTCCAGGTGTAGGAGCTCGCCCCCCCCCCCCCCCTTCGGCGTCGGTAGCAGTCCCCAACGAACACTAGACCGACGATAAATAAGCGTAGGGGTGCAGCTTTGGTCGGCAACCGGCAGCAGAAAAAACTATGACCAATATATCGCCCGATGTCCATTCAGAGGGACAAGATGGATACCCGAGTTGCTTTGAGTTGCTTGCTTGACTTGTCAGTCATGATGTTGGTGATAATTTTTTCCCCCCTTATAATTTTTTTTTAAAGATGATGATGTGGCAGTTGGCTTTGATAAAAGTCACAAAAAGAAGAAAGGAAAACAAAAACGACTCCTGTTTACGACAAATGTCATCAGAAATAAGTAGTTTGTCATGGTCTTTCCGATTTAGAGCTTGGTGTCACTTTTTGCGGTCAGCGTTCCTTTAAATTTAAGAAATAGTTTGAAGGCAAAGATAATTAACGTCCGTTCTTTATTGTATAACATTAAAAGCTGTTGTTTTCTCTTGACAAATGTGTAATTTTTTATTTATTTAATATAGTCACTTTTTGAAATTCAAAACGCCTGTATAATTGGCTTTCTGGCTAGAAAAGAAAGCGGGGTGAAGTAAATTGGAGGGGTGTACACCCTGTTTATTGTTTAGCATTCCTAGTTTTTGTTGTTTTTATGATAACACAGGTAAACGCTAATAACCACGTCATGAATTGCGTGTAAGTGCTTGATTATAGATATATATATATATTTTTTTTGAGATTAGTTTTTGGTCTAACAATAACTTATAATTTTTCTTTCTAAACGGACTATATTTTCTTTCTTGATTAAATTATTATTGTCACTATTAGCTAGTTGGTAGTAGTATAAGTATTTTCGGTGTACTAGTTGTTGAATTGTGGACCTGACATCTTTTTTTTTTTTTTTCAGCACTGGCTGACAAATGCACACTCATTCTTGAATTTTTTTGTACCGTTTTTAACAACAGTTTCAAATCCAGAACAAATTGTATGAATTTTTGTCGAGTTAAAAATTGGTTAATTAGTTCTTTGTGTAGAACACGGGTAGGGTATTTATTATTTTGGGTCTCTCAAAAGTGGCGCTTGTCAGTATATATTTTAGAACTTAATTGTGCATTCAATCACCATCAATAAGAGTGAGTGTGATTGATGATGACGATCTTGTAAAAGTAGTTAGTTTAAGAGTATCCAACATCAGATTCGTGTTTTCAAAAATCTTGTCCACGTCTCGACGGCCGCACAATTCGAAAATATCCATTAAATCCATCAGCTCAGGTGAATGGCAACTGGCGCCTCAAACGGCGTATGTTGAATTAAGCGTGGTGACTTCGTCCTGCGCCGTTTGATCTGCGTTCTCATCTGGCCTGATAGAGCGCTGTAATCTCTTCGGAACGTTAGCACGTTCCATAAGATGTTCTCAAAGTGAATTCTATTTTTCTTTTTTTCCAAAAACTTTACGGTTATTTTTTTTTATCTCTTTACCAAGAATATATTTTACCTGTTTCAATGTCCCAGGTGTAGTGCTGAGTTTATAAATCGCATATGCTGGAATGCATCCAAGAGAGGAACTTGTCATTAGCCATCCGACGACGATTGCCCATTTAGGGTAGACGTAATCATCAATTTGCAGATCTGTGTAGCCTACCATTGCAAAGATGAATATTGACTATGGAAAAGTGGAACAAGGTTTAGGTGAGTTTCAGTTAAAAAAAAAAAGACCACATCCCCGAAAATTTGTCATTATTGCCCATCGCGCGATTAATTATATACTGTACTTACCAAAATGAAAACTGGACTGATGTACGTCCAACAGATTCTCCAGAAAGGACCCGGTCTAACTTTGAACATTTTAGAAACATCGTCAGAAAATCGGTTCGTTCCTGCAAAAACAAAAACCACATTTGGTAACAATGCCATTCATCATGCTATTGAGATGATTTCCTGACCGGAAATGTGGTTTTTCAATTAATCCAAATCATCATGCAATTATTTTAATAGTTTTTCCATCAGATCCTACAACTTCATTCTCTGTTCGGCATGCGTGAGGGCCCTAATTCCATACTTTTATACTTGAGCCTAGGTTCTAGCGTATTTGTGGGGAAATTGACTCTCTCCTGTATAGGTCTTAGTTTACGCTGAGAGTCAGAGGCCGATCCAGGTTGAGGAGGGGCAATTGCTCCCCCCTCAGTGCCTCAATGGGGCGTATATTTCAACTGATGAGGCATTTGTACATTGCTATCCCCATTTCTATACTGCCAGTCCAACAGTTGCAATCCAATCTGCAGTTGGCTAAACCATTGAAGATAGGACATTGCCTAAGGCAGTGGTGGCGAACCTTTTTTTTTGAAGACGAGTCACAATAACACGAAAAAAGAACCAAAAAGTTGTCCATGGGTCAGGCGCAAGCACTATTTAATTTTATGAATAAAAAATTATTATTAATAATGAATAAATTAGATTATTAAAGTAACAAATAGAGAACATCATCATAATACCCTTATCCCGCCTGTGGCAGGGTCGGGTCTGCGGGATCTAGCCCACCAGGTCCCCGTCCACTCTATACACACTATCAGACGATAAACTAGATATGATTCACGTTTGACTCACTTAAAATTGCACGGTGGGTCACAGGTTCGCCACCACTGGTCTAAGGGGCAGTAGAGGGGACCTATTGTAGTTGCTAGCTAGATTAATACTAAGGGATTCTGAATATTTGGGGCGCTCTCTTTTGAAGTGCTCTCCCTGATCCACTACTGCTGCGAGTACACGTCATGCTTTAAAATTAACCCTCAGAGTTACCATAAAACCAGCAAACAGCAATGGCTTCTACGAACACTACGAATAATATCGAGATGGAAGGACCATAGCTGTCAAGAAGTTGGACGACGTAGTTTCCACCCTGAAAGGACGACGGTATGCGTCTGAGTTTGAAAACTTTGTTAGGAAGAAAATACATTTATTTACCACAGCGTGTTTAAGGGTCATTCGTTTCAAGAAGAAACTTACGTAGGTTGTGGTTGGCAGTGCACACAGGTAAATAAAGATCAGCAGGGCTCCTACGAACAATTCTCGATATCGTCGCAGGGTAGGGTACTCGTCACAGAGGCCTGTCAGCAAGGCTTCTAAGCCACCGAACTGTTTGAATTGTAGAAAAGAAGACCATTTAAGTTTTTTTTCTTTTTAAAAGAAAATGACTATAGTAAAAATGTAAGGACGATTCTAAACTCACTGTACTGTCAAGTCCCAAGGTAATTAGCATGAAAAAGAAGGTTATAGACCAAAATACTGATCCTTCCATGGTGGCGATTGCTTCAGGATAGACCACGAAAATGAGACCCATTCCTTTATTGGCTACTGATTCGATGTCCTTGTTCTGCATACGAGACATGTAACCTAAAACTGAAAAGATCACAAAACCGGCCAGAAAACTGGTAGCACAATTGATGCTGCTGGTGAGTATAGCATCTCTGTCAAATACAAAAGGAAATTAGTGATGAATCAAGTCTTGACTTTTGTTCCTTTTGTCAGACATTTACCGGTAGCAGTTGTTGTTGAATTTGTTGTAACTAGCCAGGGCCAATAACGTACCGAAACCAGGCCCCAACGAGAAAAATATCTGAGTAGCTGCATCGATCCACACCTCGAAATCAAGTCCAGAGTAAAATGAAAGTTACTTAAGGAGAAAAACAAACTCGTTACACAGTCTTTGTCTTGCAGGACCAGTGTCTTACCCCCATCTCTTTAAGCTTATTCCACTGAGGACGCAAATAGTAGATTATGCCATCTTCTGAACCTGGTAGAGTTACACCACGAACAAGAAGAATTGCCAAAACAACGTATGGTGCGAGGGCTGTGATCCATACTGCCTGGTTCAAGAAAAAAAGTAACCACGAAAGTCAATCCAGTGTATGAATTTAATTGTCAGTAGGTAGGAGGGACATTGAGTCAAATTCGCTACCTTCCCAGTGCTGCGTACTCCTTTCCAGAGGGAGAAATAGACGAGAAGGAAAACTGCCAAAAGGCAAAGGGCCAGTGACCATTTTACTTGTCCTAAATCATCCACTCCACGAGATAAATGGATTTGCAGTACGTGCCTTCTACCGGTGGTAAAAACAAAGCAGGGCAGAGCAAGGAGTTTGAGACGAAAGTCGCATATCAAGAAGGTGAGAAGGGGAGAGAGAGAGAGCACTTGTTATTTCTCAATGCAGCCTTACTCAAAAAATTCCTGTGCTGGACTAGTGCTGTTGTTGTTTCTGGTAGCGTTCCACTCAGTGACATGAACACAATTATTGGTATTCCAGAGATTACCGCAACTAGTCCAAGGAAGTTCTGAACGGAATGATGCGAATAAGTAGTAAACTGCCCAAGAAATGATGGTGTTGTAATACATGGCCATGTATAAGTCGATAATGCAGATTGCGTAACCGATGCCTAAAAAAAAAGTCAAGATAAAGAAACTTACCGATCAGGAGGAGAGTGGGGATGAAGGAGGGGGGACGGGGCTACAAGTGGGACGACAAAAGTGTATTGTAAACCTTTTCTAATCGCATTTTTTTTTGTCCATCTGTGAGGACTGATAATGAGCAAGAGATGACATTACGTGCTTGTGGCTTTATGAAGCTGATGATCATCACAAAGCATTGATAGTGGCTAACAGGTCACTGGTCTTCCAAGTTTCTTGGAAAGGTCGCTACTGTTTATTAGGACCTAACGAGGGCATCTTTGGGAAGAAGAAGAGGAAGAAAAAGTCTCTTGGAAGATAATGACTTTTTTTAAATATGGTGGTGGTGGTAGTGGTGGTGGTGTCTACCATTTCTTGCTGTCTTGAATTAGTTCTCCTTGTGTGTGTCTTTTCCCTTCAGAGATGTTGTTGCTAGTATTGAATATGAAGGGATTGTTGTTTTTTTTTTCACTTTGCTCCTGAGGGAGGAAAGGGTGAGGGTGTAAGAGAGGGGGGGCGGTGTAGTGTTACCTCGGAGGAAATATATTTCCTTTGACCGGTGGCGGGGAAGGGAAAGGAGTTAAAGCGTTCGACAGGTTTATCTTTTTGACAGGTTTATTTTAAAATTAATATGGTGCTTGCAGCTGATAGGAGTTGAGTTATGATGCCTTGTCTTGAGCTGTACCGGAAGTGAGAACCCACTTGGAAGGGCGAAGGGGAGCTCTTTCCAAGATAACGTTCAAATGGTTTACTTTCGGGTAGGATTTATAGGCCGAAGAAAAGGCTTGAGTCACATAACGCAACAGTTTTATTATTTTGACATCTTTCTTGGCTCTTGATTGCTTCTCCCCGCAGAAGACCCCCCTCTAGGCTTCCGATAGGAGGCCCTGCTATCACTTGACCTCGGTGTTCTTGATTAATTTTTTTTTTCTTCAGTATGTTGTTTGTTCATTTATTTCCTGTCACCTATTTTCTTTTTTTTTTAATTGCGACTGTTGTTTTTTTTGCCTGTAGAGGAAGTGGTGAGGCTTGATTGAAGCAGTGTTAGCGTTGCACCCATCGTGTGACCCAAGATCAGACTTCTTTTTTTCACCCCGGGCTTTTAGCATTGAGAGCATCTTCATTGATCTCTGTGTGAAATTTGAGGTTCGTAGAATTTATGATTCTTACGGGGTGTTCCAAAGAGTTGGCCCCCATGTGGTGATGTTTGTTTGTTCGTTGGTGTTTTAGGGCCCTTCAACTACAAGGTCATTTAGAGCCCCGTCCATAGTGTAGTTCTTATGCAGAGACTGTACAGACACTACACTAATGCGACGATTTTTGGGTATTAGCAGTACCCAGTTTTCCCAAGCGGCCCCCCATGTCAGTACTAGCTGGGGTTGTGTTGCTTAACGTCAGTGATCGGACGAGAACTGGTGTGTCCAACGCAATTCACCGCTCCCCATGTAGTGATAATTCAGACATGTGTTTTGGGGACGGGGTGGGGGTCCCAGGACGAGACAAGACTTAGTCCTCCACTTCCCGCTCAGGCAACATAAGAAAACAACTGTTTATAAAAATCGTGATACGTACATACCTTTCATGATTGGACATATTTTGTTCCACACTGTTAAACATCCATTCCTGTGGAATTGTCCCAAGGCCAGTTCTAGGTAAAACAAGGGCAGCCCTCCGAAAAGTAACATGATGGTATAAGGGATTAAAAAGGCTCCTTTGGTGAGAGATGACATATGCAAAGGGGGGGAGGCGAAAAAAAAGACAAAGAAGAAATCATGTGTTAAAAGAGATGCTTCTTGACCTTCTCCGGAAAGGGTAAGACACTTTTTTTGGTCGAAGGGATAAGACACAAAATGATTTGTTGACTTACCCCCGCCGTTCTTGTAACAGATGTATGGAAATCTCCAAACGTTTCCTAAATCAACTGCGAAACCGATGACAGCCAGAAGAAATTCCACTTTTTTACTCCATGTCTCTCTTTCTGGAACTGTAGTGTTGGTCAGCCCCACTTTGATAGCGTTACCTTGAGTAAAAGTGGCTATTGTGTCCGCTGATGGGACAGGAGTCGTAACTTTAGTTTCGTAAGAAGACATATTTCACTTTTCTGATAACTTTCGGCCTTGGAGCTCTGTCACACACACGCACTTCACTCGTACACTATTTTTTTTTTATTATTTTGGTTTCTTTTTCCTCTCACTTGTCTTCGTCTTCTTCCTCTTCTTCCTCCTCCTCCTCCTCGTCCACCACCACCACCAGTGCTGCTACTTTTTGTTCACTCAACAGATTTCACTTGTCAGAGTCTGCTGGCGTCCATCAAGAACTTGAATGTTGAACACCTGTAGCTTAGGACATAAATTGTTGTTGTTGTTGTTGTTCGGCGGCTTGGACATTAGAATAGTTCGGAAGAATTTTGATGTTATACCCTGTACTAACTACTACTCTCTGCTTTAAATTACCTAATACCCGTTTGAATACCAGGAATTTGACATGGGCTAATAAAAAGGGAGGAAAGGGGGGTGAAAGAACTCCTCCTCTCCCTCTTTTTTGTTGTTGTTTCTGGAGAAAAACTAGACTCCGAGCCAGTATCCCTCTCTCCTTGGGATCAAGTGTTTGCGTAGGAGGAGGATTGTTAAAGAAACTGGGTGTATGTGTAATATATATAAAGGGTGGTGAATTTTTACGGGGAAGGGATAACTGTGATGGGTGGAAGGCTCACATTTGGGACATTTGAGTATAACCAAAGTCCCCCCCTATAAAGTTAAGGGTGGAGGCTAACGGACGCGGTCGGTACTCGGAGTAGGTTGTTGCGAGCGAAGCAGTTGACGTGCTGCGCGAATCAGTAGGAACAGAGCAAGCAGCGGTAGCAGCTGCCGAAGGAAAGTGGTTGGTGGCACTTGTTCTGCATAGAGTAGGCAGACTCCAACCAAGAGGCCTTTCCTCAGTCTGCACATCCTCCTCTCTGTGTCGATCTCATTGCCACTCTCTTTCTTTCGTTCTGTCACTCTTTTTGTCCGTCTCTCTCCCTCTCTCTCTCTCTCACTTTCTCTCTTCAGAGATGTGCAAGCCACCTCCTCTTCTCTGAAGTTTCGGAACGTCCCTCATGCACATTGTTTGGGAATAGGCAGAATGTCCAAACCACGGACACTTGTTAGTGTCTGTCTCTCTCTCTCTCTCCCTCCCTCGATTATTAGCCACCTTGTTACCTCTCCCCTCCCCCCCCTAGCCACCCTTGATATTCATCTTCTCTATACTCCTCCTGTCCCGTCCCCCCTCATCTGTGATGCAAGTCTTACCTCCTTATACTCTTCTTCCCCCCCCCATCCTTTCCTCTTCTCCTCATCCTCCCAACATCTCTATCTTTCCCCCCCTCCCCCCTCTGCTGCTGCACTCTTTCAAATCCTTTAGATTCGTATGTCCCACCCATAATCGTCGGCCCCTCCCTCTCCGTCGTCTCCGTGATCTTAATGGGTCTCAGAAATGGTCGCCATTAAATGGAGTAACCCTTTAATTGGTTCCTATCTCCTCTTTGGTGTGTCTTGTGCATGCTCGTGCAACGTCAAAGGACTGTTTAAGTCCTTAAGCCACCTTATTTCTTTTCCATTTCACCTCGTGATGGCTTTTGTCTTTGAGAGACATGGGAGGCATATGGGACCACAATTAAGGCGTGGCAGGGTTCTAGTTCTGACCACCCAGGTCCCATCCGTTTTCACCCTCCTCCTCCTTCTTCTTCTTCTGTCTTTAAGATACTGTTGATTCGATCTCGTTAATTTCCCATCAAATGGCAGAGTGGGCCCTGGTGATAGTAGGAAGGAGGTGGGGAAGAGAGAGACAGAGAGAAGGTAATGGCATAATTGTGACCAAAAGATTGAAAAACTCCAACACCACCACGCCTGTTATGTCTCCTTTTATGATATGGAAAGGAGGCAAATCTTTAATAGGATCTTTCTCAAGACCTCTATCTTACTTCTGGAAACGCTTTAAAAAAATCCCATGGTCCAGGCTTTCCCCCCCATTCAATATTAAGATGTATTTAGATCCTGCAGGCGGATTTCTGAGAGTTTCAGTTATTTGTTTGGACTGCTTTCCTGTTGCACACCCAAGATCCCTCATTTTTTTTATCAGCTTTTTTTTTGTCTCTCTCTCGTCAAAATGAGTCTCTTGAAGGGACAGGAGATTGACGCGCCGGGGAGGTTTTTTTTTATTTATTTAAAGTCTTGAAATGCCACATTTTTTTCACAAGTCAGTGCCCGTTTGGCCATGTTCAATTATAGGAATGAAGATTAAATGGATTAAGGACCTAGAAGCAATTTTTTTTTCTTTATTGTTGGCGGCGGGTCTCTTTGTTTCTTGAGAATTTGATGATGGGAGTGAGGATGAGGCTTTGTTGGTAGAGGAGAGGGGGGGGGGGCGAAGGGAAACCCAGAGAATGAACACCTTGGGATGTGAACCTCCAGAGGAGAGCGAATGAGACGAGGGAATCTATTGCCTCAATCACTTTCTTTTCCTCCTTCTTATCCCTGGCCCGTCCCTAACTGCAAATCTGGAGCCTTGCTCTTGATTGAAGTAAAGCCCAAAGGTGCCACATGCCACAAGCAACCTTTTTTTTTTTGGTATAATGGAAATTGTTACTTTGAACCACAACACTCCTTACTGTCTTCTACTCTCCATCTGCGCCTCACCTCTCCCTGTTGCTGCTCTCTTTCGCTCTCTCTCTCTCTCTCCCGTTCTCCGTTCCCTCCGCCTTTCAAGATTTTACAGAGACTGGCAAGGCAAAGGAGTAGTTATTCTTGGCCTAATAAGTCGTTTGAAGAAAGTTATTTCGAGATGACTTTTAGAAAGCTGTCAAGAAAATCTAGGGATGTGTATATGAGCTGTGTCCCGTGGAAGGTACAGAGTTTTTTTTTTCTCACTCTCTCTCCTCTTTTCCCCTTACCACCCTTCCCTCTTCCCTAAGATGTTTTTTTTTTCACCCGGTCCTGTTGTCTTCAAGATAAGGATCTTGTGACTGTTGATTGGATATTGACGAATATGATGGTTATTTTCAGTGATTTTCGCGGTTCATCGATGCGAACTGCGGCCTTCCTAACCTCCCTCTGCCCTTCTCTCTCTTTCGCTGTCAGAATCACGGTCCACCGGCAAGACTAATACCTTGTTGAAGAATTGAACCGAATGGACCTGCGTAGATTGAGGACTGAAGAAGTGTCTTGTCTCTTTTTTTTTTCCTCAGTCTCTTCTCTCGTTGTGATGTATGGTGTCGTCACGACTCGATGATAAATGCTTATTCTCAGTGAATGTGCTTTTCTTCTTTCTTAGAGATCTCGTTAGATTCTTGAATGTGAAATTGCATTTTTGCAAGAGACCTGGCGATGGCGGCCCTTGATCTGGAGAAAGATATTGAAAAACAAATATTTTAAAGACAGTTCTCATTTGCATAATTCTTGCAAATCTTCAGTTTGTGGTGAGGTTAAAAGTAATCGCTTGACGAGACACACCAGTTCTCGTCAGATCACTGAAGTTAAGCAGCGCACACCCAGGTCAATACCAACTTGGGTGGTTGGTAAAGAACGTGGGGTGCTGCAAATTAACCCTCTTCCTCCTCCTTTCACCTACCTCCTCATCTCCCGCGGGCAGCCTCCTAAGGGGTTAACCTGTTATGGCTGCCTGGCTTACACCCCCAACCCACAAACTAATCAAAGATAAAAAAGATCACTGAAGTTAAGCAACGCAACCCAAGTTGGTACCAGCATGGGTGGTTTGTTGTGAACGTTGGGTGCTGCTAATTTCCCCTCTCCTTGTGCAGCCAAGTTGCGTTGGACACACCAGTTCCCGTGAGATCACTGAAGTTAAGCAACGCAAACCCCACGTTAGTACCAACATGGGTGGTTATTTAAGAACGTTTTGGTGTTGCAAGTTTCCCATTTCCTGCGTCCTTTTTCACACTTTCCTCCTTATCTCCCACAAGCAGCCTCCTAAGGGTTTAGCCCCTGTTATGTCTGCTTGGCTTCCTCCCTAACCCATTAGTGTGTGTGTACATCCCCCTCACCCGCGAGCAGTCTCCACAGGGTCCGGTTCGTTATGGCTGCTTGGCTGACTCCCCAACGCTGAAGGGTCTGAAGGACTCCCCAACCCTTGAGCATTTTCAAGAAAGAGAGAAAGGAAGAGCGAGAAAGCGATGAGGGTTTTGAAAAGAGAAGATGAGACAAAGTATGAAGAGATGGACATTTTCGCCTTCTTCTAGATGGATCATCTCTGGAACTTTGTTGGAAGTTATGTAATAGTTCTAATTTTCAGGGACTCCATTGTTCGAAGACGTTTAAGATGTGATAGCATTGGTGACCCGCAAGCGTTTACTGAAAAAGGGGCGAGAGTGGAGGAGGAGGAGAGGCATATTTTATGAGGGGGAGAAAGCAACCGAGATAGCATTGTCCAGATGAGGAGAGGCGGGTATATTGGCTTGAGAGAGAGAGAGAGAGAGAAAAGGAACTTGGGACATTATATTGGAGAATAATGCTCTCCACCCTTTGGTGTCACTTCCTTGCTGCAGTCATTGGTTATCAGTAGTTTGAGAAAAGAAAACGCCGAAAATTGGCGATTGATCGACCATAGTTCGACAATAAGGTTTGGGATTTTTGCAAAGGACGGAAGAAGAGAGATGGCTAGAGTTCTCCTTCTTTTATCCCACACGCCAAACACACGCACACGCTCCCTTTGGCCTTCTTCGTCTTGTCTATAGGAAGAAGAAGGTGACCGTTGAGATAAAATCATTCATTACAATTGAATTATCGCCTTCGCTCATTGGAAATGGGCAAGAAGTCGCTGCTCGTTTATCTCAAAACCGTAGAACCACTTCCGTTTGGTTGGGAGGCCTTGGGCAGCTGCTCTCCAGTGTTGTTTGTGCGAGTCGCTTCTTGTTTCCCGTCTCTTAATCTTGGGTCATTTTCTCTTCGATTCATATCCATTATGGCAAGTTTCTCATCTTACATTATGAGAAAGCAGGGCCCACGAGGGCCGCGCGGCGGTGTTGCTTCTGCCCCTCATTGACAACTAACTATGTGGTTGGCTGAATAGGTGGAGTCGTAATCATTTATGAATTACAACCCCTTTCTGTTTTTTTTTTGTCCTCATTTTCTCTCATCATCATCATCGTCGTCGTCGTCGTCATTATGTGTGTTGTTACTCGATTTTTAGCTAATATAGACCGTTTCTTTAGTAGTGACCAGTTCTTTGGTGTCGTGGTCAGTCTCATAATTGCTAACGGCAATTCGTGAGAGCTTGGAAGAAGATGTCGTCAGCAACGGTAGTTAAGCAATGTGCGAAGAAGAAAGTGATGATGTCCAGATGAATTATTTGTTTCTTATTCCGCCCCAATCATCTTCAAGCCTTTTTTTTTTTTTTTACTTAATCCTCCTCCTCCTTCTTCCCTCTCTACTCCCTGTTTTAGTCTTCCTTAGGCCAGGGCACACCCTTCCTCTTTCTTTGAAGTTTTTTTTCTGCCCTGTCTCTCACAGCTGATTGATGGGTGTCGTCCACCATAATAAGGCTGTCGAGTTAAGTTATGGAGCAGAGAGGGAGGAGGAAACCAAAAACTTTCTCACCTCTGCCACGACAAACCCTTTCTTGATTTGCAATTGGGATGACTGACTTTGCTGTTTAACTGACCCTTGGCCATTTAGATATGCAATTCGTATTATTCCACCCTTTTCACCCTCGTTCGCCTAGAATTACCAGAGAGGATGACCAAGAGAGAAAAATTCTCTCTCTCTCTCTTTCTCACAAAGACAATGAATGCCATTTTCGGAGTTCATTTGTGAGTCAAGTAGGAATGGTCCATCATAGGACACTAGCTGCTGTTGCAAAGGCGATAATTGCGGTGGATTTCATGAGAGGTGGACCTAGTGGAAGGCGGATTTAGTGTTTAATTCATGAATTTCTGAAGGGGAGGGAGGAAGGGAGGGGGTCAAAACGAGATTGGACTTAAGTTGGGTGTTGTCAGTAACTGTTCAGCCTCCTCCTCCTCTTCTCACTGATAGATAACGTTGGCTTCATGTGCCAGTGTCCACTTTAATGGATGAGTGTTTCTAACTGTGGGCCCATTGTTCATTGGCTGGACACCACTCATCTCTCATTTTCACTCTTGTCTTCCCCCCCCCCTCTCTCTCTCTTTCTGATTTATTCCGGTTTGTTAACGCTTTTGTCCATGCGTCATCGTAGATGGTCAGTCACTTTTGTCATCATCACCATCATCATCATCTTCACCTCATTTTCTTTCTGTTCTCCATCCATAGCTCACAAGTCAACAGATATGACGCGTCCTGTCTGCTGGCCCGTATGCGTGTGTTCGTGCCGCCTTCACCCTTTGATCATCACCTAACAGATTGGGACACCAAAGTGGGAGCCTGGACAATGAGACATTACTTTTTGTCAGTTTTGGGTGACCACAAACGAAGCAGAACCCAAACGATAAATGTGAGATGACTGTCGTTGGATGATGATGGTCACCCACTTTTTTTTTTCTTTTTAAGGTCGACTCTCGGTTGTTCCTTCTCTTTCTTCTCGTCCTTTCCCTTTTCTTTTATGGTAATGTTAGAAATGGTTTTTTTTCTTCTTCTCTTGAGTTTGTGTGACTCTTTGATAACCTCCGCGCATGTTGAGAGGCACATCCACTAATGAATTCTAAGATTTCCATTTCTAGGTCTACGTCATCTGATCATTGGTATCTGCTGAAGGCTGTTTCTAAACTTGTAAATGGTTTTAATGGAAGTTTAAGAAAGTATATATATATTTCAGAAAAAGAGAGAGAGAGAGAAAGGAAGATGCAGACCTGCCCCAGGAATCTTCGAGTTTGAAAGTCGCGAGAGAGAGGGGGAGAGAAATGTGACATGATAAACAAATTCTGATTCCTAGAACAGTGTTATAAATGCGTCTTCATTGAAGAATATCAAAGTGTTTTTACCATTATCATAACTTTTTATGTTCCTCACGATTACGTTAATGGAAATTTAGGATCTTTTGAAGTGTGAAGGGTTTTGCTTGTAAGCAGTGTGGGATCTCTTTTTGACTTCTTTGAGTGAGGGTGTGTGTTATGAGTATGAGAGAGCATCCTTCAGGCCAAGTGATGCTGATTTGAATAGCTACTCGAGCTCTTATTTCAATGCCTATTTGTTGGACGACAAGTTTTCTCAACAATGGTCATAGAACGCATCCAAAATGAGGGGTTGTCATTTAAAGGTTGATCATACTACGTACCTACTTAGGATAGAGAGCTGCTACCCTATTCTTCTTGACATGTGTGATTGAAAAGCCATCAAAATAATATGATTAATATGATGTGTAAGTATGTGTGTGTGATGTTTGCCTCGGGTGATGCACTTTTCTTTGGCTCATGATGGCGGCTTCATGTTCGAAATGTATTTAATTATGATTGATGTTGTTGTGCTTAATTATGTCATTTTAGATTGTGTCAAGGATCTTCCCGGTGTTAGGGTTACATTTCTCCATGTCAGGAATACAATTAAACTGGCAACTCGTTGATTTTAAAATTAATAAAATTAATTAATACTTTTCCTATCTGTATGGTTATGTGTTTACCACTTTACAGCCGGGACTTTTCGAGGAGTTCTACGTTGAGATGTTTAGAACCAGTTCTTTTATCGGCTGAAGCTGGTGTTGATACCCTGGTTTTACTACTTTTCGTATCATATCTGAATGAATGTTTGGTGCCTACTTTACTATACTATCTACAGTCCAGACAACTGATTTCACGTTCCTGAAATACTGTATGTGTCAAAAAATTATTTGTAGGAATGAAAGTTCTATGCGTTCTAGCCGACTTATTCCATCCGCTCATATACGTAGCACGTGACGAAAGTTCTTTGGCGAAAGCGCCATTGGCATTCGGAGTCATTTGATTGTTTAGTAAATATTACAGACGTAAAATTTGGGGTTTTGGTTGCTGCTGTAATTGTTTCTTAATTGTTTTTTTGGTATTATTCTGCTTTGATGCTTGAAATTCCACCCCGAGACTGTTATGTCGGTGTCGTTGTGTGTTTTACGATTTGAAATTGCGGATTCTTATGAAATACCCACATCTCTGAAAGACGTCGGTAAGCCCATTGCGCTATTAATTTTTTGGAATGAATGACGACGTACACTGCGAATAAATATCATGGTCTCTCCAAAGGCTTGTTTACTTGTGAATTGCATGTCATTACAAGTTTCTGTCTATAAAGCACTTTGCATTATGAAAGGCTGCCTTATAAACATCGATGGCAATGATGTATATTTGTATTTTGTTCTATCGGACGTTAGATTCAGACGATAGCACGTCAATGGAATTCCCTAGTGAGAAAGATCCAGACCAAAGTTCTCGGCAGGGCACAAAAGTTAGCCAGGGTTCTAAAGCGGAAAGTAAAGTGTCGAAAGATGTGATGAAAAAACATCGGGGAAAAAGAGAAGTCCACGAGATTGTGATCGAAACTCACACTGGCAAGTTGTCATTTCTGATTTAACACATACTGTATGAGTGTCGCCTATAGTAACTTAATAAGATATCTTCTTGCTTATCTGTAACTGTAAACAAAAATTAGGATGTTCAGAAAGTCCGACCCAGTCTAAAGAATCATCGCCAGGTGTATCTGAAGGTGGAGCAGATAAAAAGCTGTCAAGAGCATCATCTGGTCAAATCAACTTCTTCTCTGGTAATCCATTCGTTGAAATGACCAAAGGTATCCTGCATCTATTCAAAGAAAAGTAAATAACATTGTTATACTTTAAGTCATGTATGCATAGTAGGACACAATTTAACGTTTGTAATTTTGACAGTACGATGACTTCGTTGACAGACGATGTTGCAAGAAGTGAAATGCTTTGTATCTTAGCAGTTCCTGCGTCAATGACGAGCCATGATTTACTTCAGTTCACCGCCCCATGTTGGTGGGTATTGTGGATATTATACAAGCTGTATTATATCATCGTCAAACGCCTCATATATCACCTTTTTTGGTTGTTTTTTCAGTGTTAACATAGGCCACATACGCATTATTAGAGATTCGACTCCAAATCAATACATGGTCTTGATTAAGTTCCGCAATCAACCAGCGGCTGATGAATTTTATCGTACATACAATGGGACTCAGTTCAATACAATCGAGCCCGAAATATGTCACTTGGTATACATTTCAAGAGTAGAAACAGCAAAGGAATTTGATGTGAGAAGGTTGTTTGGTGGTCACTATTATTTTACTTATTAGATAATTTTATAACATATTGTATGACATTTTCATCAGGCCGGCTCTTTTCCTTTGGAAGGTCACACGGAATTACCTACATGTCCAGTATGCTTAGAAAGAATGGTAATGATATGTTATCCAGGTCCAAAAAAATAGTATTATCTGAACTTTCACAGTTCTTGTCTTTATGTTTTGGTACCTAGGATGAATCAGTGGATGGAATCTTAACAATTCTCTGCAATCATTCTTTTCACAGTAGTTGCTTGGACAAATGGGACTATATGAGGTACAACTTTCTGTTCTGTTTTGAAACGGGAAAGTGATGGTAATCCAGAATTTAAGAAATTTTAACTTTTTATAGTTGCCCAGTTTGCCGTTATTGCTTGACCCCAGAAGTAGTGGCTGAAAATCACTGCTCTGAGTGTCATGTCCAAGAGAGTTTATGGATCTGTTTAATATGTGGTCATGTTGGTTGTGGCCGTTATGTTGAAGGGCATGCATACAAGTGAGATTAACTTGTCATTCCCCAATCTGCCTAAGGATTTTTCTCATCTGTGATTTTTCTATCCTGGATTGATGTTAAAAGTCATTTTGTGGAAACTCAACACACATATGCCATGCAGTTGGGAAACAATCGAGTCTGGGACTATGCTGGTGATAATTATGTCCACCGGCTCATTCAGAACAAAGCTGACGGCAAACTTGTAGAGTTCAACGAGAGACCAGCAGTAAGTCTTAAATTCTTTAGGTGTCTAATATAGTGTGAACGAACTTTTGACTTATTGTCACTTGGTGAATCATGGTCACATTCGATTTTGTTTGTGCTTGTTCCTCTCTGTTGTAAAGTCTACAGAGTTGGTGCATTATTTTGTTTGAGAATTGTCAAGTGGACGTTTACGAATTCGTGAGATCTGAATGTTGGATGTTATGGTTTATAGGTCGAACAAGATGAGAAATTAGATTCTATGCAGTTAGAGGTTAGTCACCATCCTGCTGAAACATAAGTTTTAGAGAAATGCCAGGCGCATTAGTCTGGATTTTTAAATTCCTTTCATCTTTTGTATCTCTTGTCTCACTGTAGTACACTTATCTATTGACCAGCCAGTTGGAGTCGCAAAGGTTGTACTTTGAAAGCAAACTAACACGTATAGAACGCGAGTCGCTTGCTCAGGTGTGTCAAGGGTTTCTAACAAGCTAGCTAATGTGTATAACAGTGCTGATTCCCCTTTTATTTTAGATCGACGAATTGAAAGATCGTATGAAGAAGATGGCGGAAGATAGCACTGTTCTTAAACATCGGTTGGAAGTCATTTCTAAGGAAAAGGTCGGTCAAGAGAAACGCATTCAACAGGTTTGTAGGAATGAAATAATACTGTAAGTAAGCATTCGGCCAAAAGTAATTCATCAGATGAATAACGTGTTCTAAACCATTTGTGTAGTTGCAAAGCAAGCTACAAAAAGCACACAAAGAGTTGGGAGAAGAACAACAGGTAAGGCCGGAGACTGTTAATTCCGTGGCCAACAAAGAACTGAAGGCCAATTTGACTTGGGTGAATTTATTGTAAACGCAGATCAACGAGTGTCTACGTGACAATCAACAGATGTGGCATTCTCGCGTTGAGGAATTAGAGACTCAGTTGAAAAAATCAGTGCAAGAAAGAGAGAAGGCGAGTCTTTTTTTTGGTCCTTTAAAATTGTTTCACGTGGTGGTACCTATGAATTTGAATTTTCAGGAGGTAGAGGATTTGAAGGAGCAGCTACGAGATGTTATGTTTTTTATTGAGGCTCGTCAAACTTTGCAAAATGCACCTGACGTGAGCCAAGATGAAATCCGAGAGGGACAAATTGTGGTTGGTCAACAGCAGTCAGCGTCTGGAGGTGGACAAGCGTCGGGTTCTCATCATCCAACTAGATCAGGTGCAAGGTTCAAGAAACATAGGTGAACTGTCATTCACTTTTTCCTTTGAATCGTCATGTTCAAGTAGTCTCTATATCTTTTCATCATCTCATGCTGCTGGGATCTGGAGCTCTCCTATAAACACGTGACGTCTCCTGCTTCAGTATCTCGCCTTCATGAATGACTTCCTTTTTCAGCCATCCCGTCAAGTGTCTGCTATTGTTAAAATGTTGAAGGGGCAACTAATAACCACCTTCCTGTGTGTGGACAATAAATTGGGAAGTTTGTTCGAAGTTACATCATCAGGCTTGTTGTATTGATCCTTTTCCGTCATTCCACCGACTGATGTCGTATTCCAATTCTCCTTGGACAGCAACTTTATTGTAAAAGGGTTGGTATACATGCCCGCCTTTCAAATTCATCTTCTTGAAGTGTTGGATCCGTGGATAAAATCTTTCCTTGATGGGACGGCCACAAAGAGAAGGCATAGTATGGGAGGTTGCACCGCTAAAAAAAAATTGTCGGATTTTTTTATTGGACCTATATGATGATGATTTGATTGTAGATGGTGTAAAGAGAAAAGGTCCTAGAGAAAAAGAAATGCTCACAGAGAAGACGGCAGACGAATAAAAGTGAAACACAGCCCATAAAGGTTAGTTTCTTGATTTCATTCTGTACAAAAGAATAATGCAAATGATCAACCTTGAAATTGATAAGGTTGAAAAAGGGGAGGAGGAAGGGATACACAGAAGCCTTTTTTGTTTATTTCCAGGTGGGTAAGGGGAGGGGAATTATTTTTTTATTTGTTGAATTAGTTGTCTCCCAGCATGGAAAGGTGAGGTATGTTTATATTCACACACCATCCATCGCTTATGTAACTGAAAGTTATGCATGTGCTCTCCCTGCTATTCAAATTTTCTCATTTCAACTACATAACAAGAATTGGCGATTTCTGCTCTCTCTCTCTCTCTCTCGAGTTGTCGAGAGGGTTGAGGGGTGACGGACAGAGTAATGATATGTAAAGCGGGACGTCCATAATGAGAATTATCATATTTGAGGCACTCTGATCAAATTCATGTTGACGATACCACCGTCACCCATTTTTGTTTTCCTGTTTGGCGTAAATCGTGTTGAAGGGAATGAATGAGTGGAAGAAATCCGGGTAGGGCAGGTAGGGAGTGAGGTCAAGCGGTTAGTGCAGTTACCTGAAGGAATCGAGAGTTTTTGTTTATGGAGTTCTGATACTAATCGTTTTGAACAGTATGGAAATGTACACGTGTAAATTGGTTGTTGTATAATAGGGATGGTGTGTGTGTATATATATATGTATATATATGCGTATAAAAGAATGAGCACCACTGATATTAATGTTTGAATTTTGGGGACTTTTAAAAAGAGGGGGGGTTTAAGCGTCAATGGTTCTCTTGTCCCCCACCCCTACCAGGATGGACAAGTAGGGCAAGGGACACTGGGAATTGAGAAGTTGATTTCAAACAGTCATAAGCAGGCGAGTAGAGCGTGATCACGAATGACTGCATGGCAGCGGGAAAAGGTTGTTGAGCGAAATTTAACGTCCTCTCCCCCTCTTGAGAGGGAAGTCGTTTACGTTTACAAAGTAGTTTTACGATGAGTCAGACCTCCATGGTCTGTCTTCACAGTAGCCATTTCAAAAATGACTATGATGTACACTTTTGGCTGGTCACACCAAGTCCCGACGTGGGTTGTGTATGTATATATATATATATATTATATACTGCGGACCAACCATAAATCCAGGGTTGGTCACTGGCGATGGTGGTCCACGACATGCAGTTGTTTAAAACAGCGAAGAAACTCGGAAGAATTGACGAGACGAGAGAAAAAAGCAACGTCAAAAAAAACGTAGAGAGGTTTCAACCCATATACACGGGTATCTCCAAATTGGCCAGGTCAAAAGTATCACAAAAGTTCCGTCGTTGACCTTCTTTAAAGGATGGAATAACCTCTTTCGAGGGATCAGCGGGCGGTAGTTTATTTTATGACAGGCAAACAGTGACTGTCTCGTCGTTACCAACGTTGGTTTCGATTTCTTGTTTGGTGGTTGTATTTGTTGCTGTCAGGATGGACTGCTAAAGGACGACAAGAAAAATCCATAAGTTGGGCGAGAGGGGGTTTGAAGGGAACTGTCAGAAATGACCAACTGTATGTTGTTGTATACCTGGTCTACGTTCCATGCCATGATGATGTTGTTGTCCTCCATCATATCCTTTCCCAGAAGTTTGAATTTGGGTGGATTGTGGTGCGGGACCTCGGCCACTACCAGACAACCTCTTGGGAGTATCTTCGGGGTAATCTGCGGGTGCTTCGGTCAAGAAATTTGACGGGACAAGTCCACGAATTCCGTTCATCTCGCCCATAAAGAACCCGTCTTCATCCATATCGCCATAGACATAGATCACGTCACCCGTGTTGAATGATAACTCTACGTCCTGTTAGTAAGTTAAAAGGACCAGGGGTCATTACCAGTTTCTCCACCTACTGGTACAGGCTATAAATCGACCAACCTCAGCGTCGACGTTCGGTGAAAGTTCCTGAGGATCATAATCGTATAATGCCACCATTTTTTTGACTGGAAGTCCATCATAAGCGTCACTCCATTGTTGGTCACCTCTTGCAGAGTCGCCTGAAAGGTCATATGTATTAAAAAAAAGGCTCTGTCATGCTTTCAGACCATATTTGGTCACTCACGTCCAGAGAATTTTCTTGAACTATAACCTCTTGATGATGGTTCGAAACGTCTGGGAGGTGGGACTGCTCTCCTGTTTTGCGTCGGTGGCGCACTCTCCTCCTCAGGAATTCCACTTCCTTGAACTTGGGACACCATATTACATGGAACAAGTCCTTGACGTCCTCCAGCTTCTCCTAAATAGAATCCATCAGGGTCCTTGTCACCGTAGATCTAAGTTGACAATCCCCAAAATGAAATTGATTATTCCTTTTAACCGCAGGGGCCGAACTATGATGTTCCATAATTTATCCTGGGTTCAAAGTCTACCTTGATGAGCTGACCCTTACGAAAAGGAAGTTCTTCCATGGCTGCTCCAGGATTGGGTGACATAGTCTTGGGATCATAATCGAACAAGGCTACAAACGTCCTCATGTTCCTGGATGGTGGTGGATGAGGATGATGCTCTCGCTGGGACGTTGGGCCTACGTGGTCACCTCGAACTTGCCTGCGACCTCTGCCACCCGGTCCTCCACACACATCAGCTCCTCTTACTTGACGTTTTTCCATTCGGGTCCCAACGTCTCTTCCGTCCCTCATTGAGCCACCTCCTCCTACACCTGGGCCTCTGGTGTGGTCTCGTCGATGCGATGAATATTCATCGTCCGAGTAGTCTACGGAATTGCGGCGATCACTGCCACTGTCTTTGGTTATTTCTGCTTAGAAATGGGTGTTGGGTGTCGCATGATCCAGTTTCATGTGACGGGACTGGGGAGAGGAATGGGTTGGTTAGGAGTAGTGCCACTTACCAATGGCTGGAATAGGCCCGTGAGCTGAAGGATAAACTTCTTTATCGCTCAGATTTTCTTCTGGTTCAATAATAGTTTGACCCATGCTATCTTGCCTTCTTTGGTCTGATCTACGTTCTGCGGGACCCCGGGCACTGGGCGTCGTAACTTTCGCACCTTGGCTCCTGGTATGAATGGTAATGTTATGTCATTTTATGGATTGTATATATTTTGCTTACCCACTTACCTTTCTTGATCTTTTCTACTTTTCCTGTGATCTTGTTTCTTGGATATGCCTCTGTCATTTTTGGTAACTTCACCTTTCTTTCGATCTTTAGTTCCCGCGACAGAAGTTCTACCCTGGATGCATTTTATTTGTACGGGGTGAAAACAGTTGAAGGTAGAGTGTACCACTATCTCTAAACCTACCACTCATTTACCTGCTGCTGCACATCTGACGCTTCCTCTTCTTCCTCTGCAATATCTGATAGCTCTGAGCGCTCACTGCTGTCCTCCTGATATTCCTCTTCTGGTTCTTTTTGCTGTGGTGGCTACTTGTTAGTTTTTCATGCAACTACTTTTTTTCATTAAGGAATTTTAAGAAAACACCATGCATCTTTCGCACCTTTGGTTTACTTCGTGCCTGTTTAGGCAGTAGACTTGGAATTGGAACCTGAACTGAGTCAGGAGACACGCTGTCACCCGACTTGGTTCTGACAGTCACGTGTTTTGGCGTCAATGTCTGCAGCTTGGTTATTTCCAGAAGAGCGTGATCACCTACAAAGACAGTATTGAGCAGAAGTTTACGACTCCACTGATCGTTAATAAGAAGAACTCTTACCTGTGGGACTATCAATATCGACAACTTTTTTTCCATCAGCATAAACTGCATAGCCAGTAACTTGTGACCCGTTGGAAGTCCCTGTGGTGGTGATGGTGACAGGGAGCCATGTGACTAGTAGCATTCCATCTTGAGGACCAGGCTCTACTTGCACGTCTAGCGGAGGGTCCGGAAGGCCTGATTTAAAAGAAAAGACCAATTAATGGATTCACGCAGAATGCTATTGCAGACTTGAGATGTTTGACGTTTTGCCTTTGGGAAGCGTTCTGAAGTCGACAGATGTTGATGACGTCTCAAGACGACCGGCAGTTTTCTCATCAGCAAAAGGCGACTTGATATTCTTGACTTTCACTGTCACTCGGTAAGTGGTGTTAGGCGATAAGCCTGTGTAGAGAGAACGGTAAACACTCAGCCCAGGTAATATAAAAAGATAATTCCAGTATTGCATATGTCCAACTATCTACTAGACCTGTGATGGTATGCCTGTAGACTCCAGGTTTGACAACTCTAACCTCGACACTGTTGACACACACTACGTGTTGATAGTTGCTGTTGCTGGGCAGCCACGAAATGATGGCAGAAGTGGACGTAATGCTGCTTGCTCTGACACAACTCGGTGCTACTGGAACTCCTGGAATACGAAATGAATTAACTTGTGAATGACGTGTAAACAATCAATTAAGAAGGCTGTTACCTTTGCCAATAATCATTGTGCAGGCGGCATCCACTGACATGCGCCGGTTTGGCGTCACAGAACGAACACTGATGCGATGTGGCTGCAAGAGAAGGTCACTAAGATGAATTATTATAGAATCGTGACAGGTAACTTGATTACAATCAATTGCTGATATATGTTTAAAAGCCGACCCGAAGGGTGTCTACTCTTTCAACTAATGCTCGCTGCTTCTCGTTTGCCAACACGGATACACGAAGTTCGCCGTCTACATAGACATTGAAACCCTCCAGAGTTCCCTGAGGGGCATTTGGAGCTATCCAACTTATGAGAATACTCTTATGAAACTGACGCTCGAGAGTTAAATTCATTGGTGGCGGTACCAGGGCCGAGAAGAAGATCTCTGTAAGGTAGAAAAAAAAATCAATGTCTTGTGTCTCTTCAACAGATTAAGATTTGCTTTTGATATAGCTTCCCACCTGGGCCGTCACCATTGGCATCTGGCAGTAGTTCATCTCCTTCTTCGATGTTGTCCAAGTTGGATAAACACAGAACATCGCCAGGCAGACAGCTCTCTGAAAAAAGTAAAAAGGGGAGGTTCCGGTACCAAATGAAATGATTGTTGCCCACCTGGAACGATGACGGAAGTAAACACATGACCTTCAAGATTTGTAATTATAGGAAGCAGGTCAATCAAAAATCAGGTGGAGCTATAATTCAGTGTTAGGAGAAAGAGGGAGAAAGAGAGGAAGAAAGAGGGAGAGAGAGAGAGACGTAATCAACAGACATAAGAAGAATCTTGGTCAAGTGAAATTCCATGGTTCTGGTGGGCAAGGTTTGGTAAGTTCCAAATTGTCCAATCTCGAACGATGGACTATTGGGATATATACTTTTCTACTACATCAAACTTCAGAATAAACGACAGGAGATGGACTAATATTTCATTATTTTTAATTGATTAAACTGTTATTGAACAGTTCCAATAGACTATCCTTTGCGATCGTGACATTTTGGAATCGCAGCGTCTTTGGACCTACTTCGTTCGTAGGCGGAATGTGGAACTAGCACTGCCGCATGCAAGAAAAAAAAAACGAAAGAGATGATTCTTAAGATTGATTCCTGACTATCTAAGGCATGCCACACTCGAAAAAAGAGGAACAGAGGAGAAGGTCAACAAGGGATGGGTCGCTCTAAAACAAGTGACCTGGCTCTGGATTACTTGGAAACTCATCCATAAGACAGAGGTGACCAAATGATTCCAGGGCCATTTCCTGCTAGTTAGGAATGTGGATTGGCATCTATAGGATTAAAAGGTGGATAACTAAAGGAGGAATCTACAGTTAGATAGTGGTCAGTTGACCTATTAACAATTGGCCGTCGTCCAGGTTGCAGTCCATACTAAAGTCGAGGGGCAAACTTGTCACGTTGTCGTCTGATTCCCTAACTCCACACAACACGTTCATTTGGAAATCTATCAAGTCCTCGCCTGAAACATAAAAAAAAACCCAAACTGGTCATACAAGTTCGTATCCAAGGAAACTATAAACTCGTCCTCTTTCACCTATCAGTTTTTCTACAAAGTTGGAAGGCACCAAGCCTTTCCTGCCGTCCAGCATCTGGCCATCAAAGAAGCCATCCTGAAATTGGACGACATCAATAATTAGTAGTCACATAATCATCCGTTTGAAAAGAAGAATCTTTGAAATGCAAACTAACCTCGTCCATGTCACCTTTGACTAGTACGTAATCACCAGCATTGACTGCTAACTCGGCTTCAGGATTTTCATTTGGAGAATGCTGGAGAGGATCATAACTGTACCGTGCTACGTACACTTGGATTTGCCCCACACCAGGGATATCCAGAAAACTATATGGATCGTCGATGGACGGAACTGGGACTTCTGTGCCATCTGCCAAACTTCTGACAACTATATTTCAATAATAAGAAAGTATTAAAAAACAACTAGAATGGGCATCTTTCAGGGGCATGCTGAAGATTCGTCCCGAAACATTTCGATTCTAGGAAAATTCGTCCCCAATACAATTCGTCCCCGACAATTCTGTGACAGTCCCGACAGTCTGTGAACAATACGGCATTAACAATTGTTGTCAGTGTCGGGGGAGGAATTTTCCTCGGAACTAATTGTGTGAGGACGAATTTTCCTAAAACCTCTTTTCAGGTAAGCATCTGATTTAAACAGTCCTAAACTTCAAAGGTCACTCTCTAATTATTTTTTCTTTCATTTTTAAAGCTTGCACCAATCCACTCAAAGTCTGAATCAGTCACTGGAATTCCCACAATGCCCCGACAGCTACCCCAGTACACGGTTTAGGTAAGGCCATTAAATTATAATTACCGTCATTTTCTACAGATGTGGTTACTATTGTAGGTAAGGTCATTCCTGTAGGTAAAGAAGATGTTCCTAATTGTTCAGGAATTACGGTTGGAATGGACATAGAAGAACTCTGCTGTTGAACACTGGTGGTTAAGTTGATACTGCTGCTAGTAGTCGGTATGGCATTTATTGTGGTCGTGGTGGTAGTGACCGTGGCTTTAGTAGTCACGGATGATGAATTTGACGTGGTGGTCACCATAACTGATGATGACCCATGAGACGAACTCTTAGTCAGGATATTCGTTTCCGCAGATTCTACCGTACTTGAGTTTGAAATAACTGCTGTGTTCGTTGAAGTCAAGCCTGTAATCAAAATGCCGGGGAGAAAAATGAAATATTTATTGTTTTACTAAATAATTTTTTTAAACAAAAATTAGCTACAAACCTATAGACGCTCGAGTCCTGTCTAGTTCAGCGAGAATTCGATTATCCTGCTCTAATTTGGCCATAATACGATCTATTTCACTAATTGCATCCAAAGTGGCGACGGATTTTGGCGTTGATGGTCGTGGAGGAACCTTGCCAGACCCTACATCTTCACGTCCACTGTCATTCAAAGACTTTGATGAGCTGCACTGTGTTCCTGTCACTACATGATCTAAAGTGCCACATGAAGTTGATGGATTAATTTATTTATTTACTTAAAACTAGGTTGTTATTACTGCCAAGACTACATACCAGTGTTTCATTCTCCCCTTCCCCCCCTTTTTTTTTATCTCACAACGCCCCTGCCAAGTTTTTTGTTTTGTTGGTTTTTTAGGGCTCCTCAACTACAAGAGTCCCGTAAACTGGGAGCGGCGAATTGTATTGGACACACCAGTTCTCGTCTGATTACTTAAGTTAAGCAGCGCAACCCCAGCTAGTACTGACATGAATGGCTGCTTGGGAAAACGGTACCGCTAGTATCCAAAAATCGTCGCATTAGTGTAGTGTCTGTGCAGCTTCTGCATCAGAACTACACAGTGGATGGGGCTCTAATGACCGTTGTAGTTGAAGGGCCCTAAAACACCAACAAACAACAACAAGATCATTGAAGTTAAGCAACCAACCCCAGCTAGTAATAGCATGGGTGACCGCTTTCCAACACTGGGTACAGCTAATACCCAAATATCGTCGTAATGGTGCAGTGTCTGTGCAGACTCTGCGTTAGAACTACGCAGTGGACAGGGCTCTAATGACCGTTGTAGTTGAAGGGCCCTAAAACACCAACAAACAACCCGTAAACTGCATAGTTCTAATGCAGACACTACGCTAATACGACGATTTTTGGATATTAGCAGTAACCAGTTTTCCCAAGCAGCCACCCATGTTAGTACTAGTTAGGGTTGCGTTGCTTAACTTCAGTGATTAGACTAGAACTGGTGTGTCCAACGCAATAAGCCGTTGCCCCTGCCAAACTGCAATACAAATTGTAGAAGAACATCTTACACGGTACATCTGTGGTACCCTAGAGTGAATATGTCCTGACACCATGTATCATCATCATACCCTTATCCCGCCTGTGACAGGGTCGGGTCTGCAGGTTCTAGCCCTCCACTCCGCCTATCTCCCACTAGGTCCCCGTCCTCCCCACACACTACCATATCCTTACGGATAACTTGTTCCCTCGTCTGCTTTGGTCTCCCCCTGCCCCGGGTGCTTTCAACCACCTACATTCCTGTAATGGACCTAACGAGCTGCTCCTCCTCCCCGCTTCTCATTACGTGTCCATACCGCCTCAGTCTACTCTCCCTCATTTTTTTTCACGTCCCCCACTCCCAGGCTACTTCTAATATACTCATTCCTAATTCTATCGGCTGTCCTGACACCACGTATGAGAAGCCATAATCTATCCGACATCACCTGTATCACTGGTAGGCGACATGTATGTCGCAAAACAACATTAGAGCCAGACTTTGGCCTGGATCAAGACCTCTCTCTCTCTCTCTCAAGATCATCCCTCTCTCAAACAGGGGTCAGTCAGGATCGAACTCATACTAATGACCTCTAATGGAAGCACAGTACCACTGAGCTGGTAGTCAAATCTGCCTACTACACATTTCGTAACTACGACTTACTTATGTCGTTGGTGTTTTCATCCAGTAATTCGAGCCCGTTTTGATGATCCTATACAAATAAAAAGGTCAGGAATGTTTAAAAATCTAACGGTTTAAATATTTTAAGGTTAACATTTACTTGCCTTGGAATAATTTGACATTTCTTTCTTGGCTTGTGTACGACGAAGAGCATCCATTTCTAGGACTAATTCTTCATGACGTACATTTTGTAACTCACACTTCTTCTCCAATTCCCTCAACTTGGACTGGACAATATTGCAAGGATAAAATAAAAATTCATTCATAAAAAAAACAGAGGTATGTAAACTACACTGCACATGATATGAAACAAATTTATTACATTCATACCTCCAGGATTTCAATAGACTCTGCACTTTTCTTCTTGTCCGCTTCCTTGGTCCTATGCAACGTGACGATTTCATCCTGTCTTTGTCGAAGTTGAGCTTTGACCTCCTCATGTTCTTTCTCAAAAAGCCTCCTCTGTTCGGCCACATCTTTCATTTGCTGTGGGACATATTCAAGTGAAGTGAAATCAGTTGGACATTGCAGTCATATGGGGTGGACATGAAGACCTATGCTATCACACCCAAGTCAGAAAGATAGATAGAGAGAGAGAGAGCACGGTTGAAGTACCCGTTACCAATTCATGTTTCCATAGCAACTTCTCATCTTTGATATTTTATCTAGAGCACGACATTCTGGTTGCCTTGGTTATATGTTAGTCTATTTCATTTCTTCTCCCCACCACCTTTCCTGCCCCTTCCTCTGTGAGTCGCTTTGCCCATACCTGTCCCTACACGCACAGACACACTCACTTGTTGAAGTTGTTGCAGCTGTTGCTGAGCTTCGCTGCTCAGGGCCGTCAACTCCGCGTTTTTCTCCACGGCTTTCTCCAGGTCGATAACCTACCAAAGGGAACAAAAAAGTGGGTATCATCAGTGACAGGGACAATTGTGAAAATGTACTCCTTTTTTTGGTAAGCAGTAACGGTGCTGTCAATTTATAAAATAGCTAACTGAAAGGCTCGATTCCAACAAGGAGAGCGGCTGTATTGCGTTGGACACACCAGTTCTGGTCTAATCGCTAAAGTTAAGCAACGTAACCCCAGCTAGTACAGTAAAACCTCTCTATGGGTACACCCCTTATATAGGTACAAATTCTTCAGGCACCAATTTTTCATCCATAGGCTATTACTACCCCTCTGATGGGTACACTTTGGCTGGGTCCCCCGGGTGTACCAGTTAGAGAGGTATCACTGTACTAACAGGCTGAACCCTTATGAGGCTACTCGGGGGTGAGAAGGAGGTAGGTGTAAAGGATGTACGAGATGGGAAATTTGCAGCACCCAATATTCCCTACCAACCACCCAGGTTGGTACTAACGTGGGTTTGCATTGCTTAACTTCAGTGATCTCACGAGAACAGGTGTGTCCAACGCAACTTTGCCGCACTGGGAAAACTGGGTACTACTAATACCCAAAAATCGTCGTAACAGCATAGTGTCTGCATAGAACTAAGCAGTGGACGGGGCTCTAATGACCATTGTAGTTGAGGGGCCCTGAAATGCCAACGAAACAAAATCCAACACGGAGAAAGTGGTTTCTTTCTCACCTCGTTACGTGGTCGAGAATCATCAGAATGATGGATAAAGGACAAAGTGGCAGTAGAATATGAAAGCGGGGAGTCAATATATGCTTGTACTGAGTGGTCAGTTGTGAAGAACTTCAGTATAATAATTCATTTGCCCAGAATTACTGGATCCTTCCCCTACCCTCCATAGTTTTAATAGATAAGAGAATGAAGTGCTGAAATTAGCTCTCAAATTTACTCACAAGTTGGGCGCAAAGTTGAGCCTTTCTATTTAAATTGTCGCGGAGTTGTTCGCATTCCCTCTTTTGGTCGTTTAAATCTTGTTGCTGTGAGGAAAAACGCAATGAAAAATGGAAAAATAACAACAACAAAATTATCATAATAATGTGTGCGATGTTATTTCTCACCACGGTTTGCTGTTGGTGCAACACATTTGTCAAATATTCCACTTGCTGTAGTAATGTTTGATTGGTTTTAGTTAATTGGACATAATGACTCACATCCACTCCACAACTGTTTTGTAAACTCTGAGAAAGCAATATATAAATGAAAATTAGTAGTAGGTATATTTTAGTACGAGTGAGAATTCAAGGAGAATTTAATAAAATTGGCGTGTAACGGAAATTTATCGTACATTATGAATGACCCTGGCTATTTGACTTTAGGTCGCCGCCGTTAGTGTTCTAAAATGATATTCTATTCTTTGTGTGGTGGTTAAAAACTACGATTGTCTTAATTTTAATTTTTTGAATTAGATAATGTCATTTTTCCTCTACGATTTTTATGGTGGTTTTTAATAATAATGGCGACCTACTGATATTAATTTGAACACGTACCGGCATCAACCGGAAAATGTGCTGCCAACCATATTGCGAGAATGCGTGAGTTGTGAATGATTTCAAAAATGATTTTGGATTTGATCAAAGTTGAACTTTCTAGCGTTAATGTTTCATTTTTTTCCTATTTATAGTAATCTTACTATTCTTTGCTTTAAAAGAAAACAAAAAGCAAAACAATATCCTTTCGATGATGTATCATCTCTCAGTATGGAGTTAGGTATTCTCGTTTTTCTAGTCTTTCCTCATTGAATAAATGAGTATATAATTAGACTTACCCCGGTTGTTGGAAAAAGAGAAATAGCAAATTTCCAATATTGTTAGGACATAAATATTTCTTCTCTATCATGAAGGAAGGGAGGGAAATAATAATATCTCAAAGACTTTTTCGCGGATGTTTTTATCTCGGTTTCACGACCAACAAACAGTAGCAACAGCCAAACGACTGCCACAAACACTCCCGAGTCCCCTCCTCTTCAACAGACTCTGTCTCCTCCTACTGCTTACGGCTTCTCCGCAACGCAGCGCACTAACGCGAATTAAGTCTCCACATTTGGCACAGAAAAATCAATATCAGACACGGGAACTGACAGAAAAAGCCTTTCGACAATATAAGTGTATGTGTGTGTGCGGTACAGTGTGAACGAAGCATCTCCCATCTAGTAAGCAAATGCCGTGATGTCACTAAAGCAAATAAGTTAATTTTAAAATGTACATCTCCATCTTGTAGTACCTATCTATTTGTTGTGCCCACTATTTGTCTCTTAATCTTTTTTTGTTGATTTACCTTTGGTCAGAGAAATTGATTGCGAACAAAAAAAAGCACCCCCTTAAATAACGGCTTGACGGCGATGCGCGATTTTCGCAGTGTGACCACTAGAGGGCCAATCGCAAGGTTGACATCGTGACCGATAGGATCTCTGCAGCGCTATTATTCTTCTTTTCTATCTACTTCGAAGTAGGGGATTTCTCCCACTATTTTTAATTATCAAAGAACCCAATATTATTTTATTACTGTAAAATTGTAAACATACTTGTGTTAGAAATGCTAACTGCCGTTCTAGCCAGAGTCGTTCCTTCATTGCCAGTTCAAGCATTTTTTTGAAATTGTAAATGTCTTCGGTGCTCTATGGGAAAGAAAGATGGCGACATTAGCAATCGGCTATTCTTGACTGTCAATTGTAGGAGTTTCAATCTCTGGTTAGTCGCTGAATTCTACTACTACTACTACCACCACCACCAAAAAAAGATATTAGAACTGTAAATTTCTCACAGGTTTAGTAGAAATCCGCTTATCATGTTCCGCTCTACATTTTGGGGATAGCTCTCTTTTCTTTTCCGTAGTAGACAGCTGAATTTGGGAGAAAAGTGAGAAGCAACAGTTGGATGTCATGACAGTAAGTTAGCACATCATAATTGTACGAAAAAAATGTATTTTTTCAAATATATATCTCTTACCCTAGTCCTCGAGATAGTAATTTTTGTACTCTGAATTTGTAAACGATACCGATTCCGCATGTCAACGTTGTTAGGCCGTTCCTTTTCCATATTTCCACATAGTTGCAATGGAAAACTTTGAAAACAAGTTGGTCGTTTACCACACCTCCATTAATAATACGTTAATCTCAGTTACCCCTCTCTCTCTCTCTCACTCTCTTCCCCTCGTCGATATCATAAATTTATATGCTGGTGTATGACTTAGAAACTGGTTATGATACTGTCCAAGCTACCTAATGCTTAGTTCAGTCATCATCCAAATATCTGACTGGTCGAAAGTGACACATCCTTGTGCTCCTCCCTCTGTCCGGCCTCCATCCGAAGAAAAAGAGGAAGAGGAGGGAGAAGTGAGGTCAAACCCTGTACACTGACTAGGAAATAACAAGTAAACATTTATATCCCTAGGTAATTATGAAGGAAATTCGTTGTTGGATCATATACTGATTATACTCGTTTGGACAAGAACCTATATCGCGAGTGTACCAAGTGATTACTCATAATTAATTGCAGTTGAGAAGTCATGCATCAGGGATTACGTTTCCCTTGGTTAACCAACTCGAAAGTTTCAGTCAAAACCTCAGGTACGAAAAACGAGCGTATTATTACAACGGGGCATTGATATGCTAAGACACGGGTAAGAATGATAGTTTCGTTTGGCACCACGCAGTCATCCCTCCCGTTAGCTAAAAATGATAATTACCCTGAACTGAAACATTAGCGGTGACCTTAACTGACCCACCAGTGGTTAGGGTCGTTTTCGCATTGGTTGGTGTCTATCGACCACTTTAATCCTCACACGATATCGTGCTTATATCGATGTCGTAGTGATTATCGATCCTAAATCACGTGATAGCAACTTGACTGTGGCAATCTAATGTCGAAGGGTTCGTACGTAACATACGTATGTTTTCGTTGTTTAATGTACTTTGATAAATTAAAAATTTCACCGACGATGACCGCCTAGACCATGTAGATTAATGACGCTTTCTTCCAGTTGGTAATTAGACAAGTGGAAAAATGAATGTTTTAATTTGTCCTCTTTAGGTATTTGAATAACTGAAAATAAAAATTCCCGGAACGGGGAGGCAAAATGGATTCGTCGGCTGGCGAAGAATCTGGAGTCAACATTACAAATGAAGTAGAAAATCATCTCACTCGTGGACAAGATGGTAACTAGTTTTTAATCGTAACTATATTTGCAAGTAATTAGTAATTTTATTTGCCCTTTACACTAAGCGCCAAGGCTGGTAGCAGGAAGGTACTAGTAGACTTAGTGGGCTTATCGTTGACTGAAATCCAAGATTGAACTTTCCGTCATTTAGAAATTTGCGTAAAAAAACAGTAAAAAATTGAAGTCATGAGGCTTGATTGTAGAGGACGGAAAGGCATTTTACAGGGTTTTCGTGAGTCACCCAAGTACTACATTAAAGATGATGATGTCGCATAATTGGTTGTTTTGAAACAGATGACTCGGTTGCAAATGTGGACTCCAATGACAACGAATCTCTTCGACTACTTGTCGATACTTTACGGCATCGTGAACAAGAAATACTGAAAGAGAAGGGTGATTTAGAGGCCGATTTTGGGCTAAAACGAGCCAGGTTCATGGAGTTATTCAAGCAGAAGGAAGGTGAGTATACTGATCGTATGTTTTTTATTTGTATAATTTATTTTACATTAAAATTCATTTCGAAGATGCATCGTATGATCTTCAAAAAGAGAATGAGGAAATGAGATACATTTTAAACGACTTACGACGCGAATTAGATGAATCTAAGTCTGAGGTAGCTATCTTGGAATGCACGAAAGAGAATGAAATTGAAGAAGAGAGGAGGAAATGCCACGATGAGATAGCATCCCTTCAAAAAATCATTGATGGTAAGGAACCAAATGCAAAATTGAACGTAATCTCTGTCAAAGTATGTCGATAAATTCATTTGGGAATTTGACTGTTGTGTATGATAGAGGCAATGGGAGAAGCTATGCAGACGAGACGTGGATATGACAGAGAAATTGCACGATTGAAGAAAATTATAGAGAAATTGGAGAATGAAATGCAAGAGTACAAGGGGCAGATGCCTTCTGATAGGCAAGTAGAGGGTTTAGAACTGTTTCATGAATGTATTTTTTCTGTTGGTTTTAAATTTTGTCATCCCTTGTAGTAAAGAAGGTGTATTATCAGTTGTCACCAAAACCTTAGTGAAGAAGGTTCCAGGGCTAAATGCATATTCGCAAAGCAACGAAAATATCCACGAAAACTTGGAGGATAGCATGAAGAAGGTGAGGTTTCGATTTTACTATCAAAATTTTGGCTCTCCCTTCTCTCCTACACAATGACATTGACTGCAAGGGTTTTATACCTTTGTTAAGCAAAATTGACCTCCTTATAGAACCGTTATATTTGCTACTCTTGCTTATGTTATTTGTTGGGGGACGAGAGAGTTTTTTTGGTTCTGATTGGTTGGGTGGACCAAATGCAGCATTTGTTTCACTTTAAAACCTTGTGGTGAAAGTGAGCACTTCTGAGTTTACCCATCACCATTCAGAGTCGTTCTTCCGAATTTTTGCTTTGGCCCTAAGGGCTTCTTATTGAAGTCCGGTTACAGTCTTGTGTTTCTACCTATGTTTGTTATTTAGCCTACAAGCAGCAGCTGGTGGGTGAGTTTCTCCTCTGATATTCCCCTCTATCACTATCAGGGTATCACACTGTATTGGCAGTATTCTGGAACCCATCGACCAGCCAACCAACCAACCAAATAGACGATTTTTTGAATCGTCTCCTGGTTTAGTTTTGTTATTTTTTGTTGCCGTATTTCGTCTCACTGTTGTCACGATTATGGGTCTTTTGTGAGCTGAATGCAAGACCCAAAGTCTGTCATTCTTTTTTTATCGTTGAGGGAAGTGTGAGTTTTTATAAGTGAATGCTCTTTTTATTGCATGCTAATAAATTGATATTCGCACATTAACTGCCATTTACGCATGCTGAACAATATCGTGTAATTATAGTGAAAATTAAGTTGAATGCATAATAATGAAAGAAAAGCTATTAAAAATTCAACGACGTTTCATAGCAGCACGCATTTGCTTCCTATTTATTTGCTTGCGTTTCACTAATCCTACAAATTTTGTGCTCATTTCAAGCATTGGTATTTTTATTTGAATATTACTCAAGGCACAGGAAGATGCTGAAGTGTTAAGATCTCTGGTAGTCCCGCTTGAAGAAGAAATCAGAGCTCTAAAAGAAAAGTTGCGTGCTGCAGACGAACAAATTCAGCAGTATGAAGTGAGATTTTCATGAGAACTTAATTTTGTACCTTTATAAATGTTGTAATATTTTCTGCTTACGCTACCACTTATTTACAATAGAATACAGTTTCTAAGCACAAAGAGCTATCTGTGGATTTGATTCACCTTAAGCGTCCATCTGATATTGGAAATGGACTAGATGAAAAGGTGTCATTGTTGTAACATTATGACTTTTTCCTGCTTTGTGCTTCATATTATTTCATTCCTTACTTTGGGACTAGTTAAAAGGACTTCATGATGGTTTGCAAGCTGAAAAATCCTCACGAAGTGATTTAGAGATGTACGTGGAAGTTCTTCAAGGACAAAAGTCAACGTTGGTTTCAGAAGCAGATGACTTACGCAAGCAGTTGCGTGAAGGTTGGTATTATACTGACAATATGAGTATCGTGAACACCTCCAGTGTGAGCTTTACTATGCAATGTGTTATTTCATATAAAATCCATAACATTTGAATGTTAGTTTGCGAATATTTGGATAAAGAGAAGCGTGAACACGAAGAGCTGAAGCAGACGTGGCACATGGCAAACGATCAGTTTCTTGAAGCACAACGGATGCAAGCAGAAGACATGAAAAGAATGCAAAGTATATTGACTGCAGATCAACAGAAAGCCTTCCAAGGTATGAGGTTTAGCAGTACTAACTTTGAGCATGAGTGAAAATTCAAGGTTGCGAAACAATTTATTAGAACTTCAGAAGAAGGATTCAGGGATTATTAAAGATCCAGTTGCTCCTTTTGAAGGGACTGATAGCCATTCCAGTTCAAAGCGTTCTTCACCAATATCATTTCCTTCGTCTCCGCACAGACGAAAGTCGCCATCCCCAGCTAGACAAGTTACTACGGCTCTAGACCGAACAGGAGACGACAGTCGTACATCAGAGGAATTTTCCTTTGAAGTATGATTTTTTTTCAAGCGTTTTTATTGACATTATGAGAGTTTGTGAAAAATTTGTAATTTAGGTAAGTGAAAAGAAGGAAGCTGGCGGAAAGTTTATTCATGACAGTTTGTCTTCATCCGAGAGCACAGAGGACACCACCAAAGGTTAGTACAGTAATAGTTTTGATAAACTGGACGCCACAGCCGTAGTGCTTTATAGTTTTCAGAGGAAATAATGTTAATATATTGTGTATGACCTTAGAGGCCTTTAGTCAAGAGACTGCACATGGTCGGGGAGAAGCACCTGGTCTATTAGGCAAACGGGTAGTGTCTGAAAGAGAATGGTTGCAACTGCAAGAGGAGGTAAAGAGAAACACGTAACAGTTTGTAAATTAAGATGGTTATAAAATGAATGAAAACCACTAACTACCAATAACTTGTATTATTGTCATAAAGGCGAAGAGTGCAAGAGAAAAGTTAAACCATCCATGTGATATGTGCTCTAATTATGAGACCCAACTTCAAAAGGCACAAGATAAGGAAAGGGAGCTGTTAAAAACAATCAAGGCGATTGAAAGGTCAAACGCGTGGCACAAATCAGATCTTCAAATGGAACAACAAGCTCGAAAGGAAGTGGAAGATAAATTGACCCATGCTTCGGCAGACATGCAGAAGGAGGTGAGATATAAAAGGTTACTGGTTAGAAATTATTTAGCTGTATAGTGAATAAACAACTGTTTATTTTACCAATCTTCTGGTGTTGTAGGTAGCAGAGCTTTACAATAAAGTCGGGGAATTGGAAAAGATTCATTCAGAAATGAGACAGCAATTTGCATCTAACGTAGAGGAGGTGACTTCCAACATGAAAGAGCTGATTGCTAACAGAGAAAAAGTACAGCAAGAACTGAGAAGATTACAGCAGGACAATGACACTCTTGTTGGGAAGTACACTGAGGGTTCAAGACAGATGCAAAATGAAACTATAGACTTGCCAAATAATATGGAGGCAAGTTATTCTACTAGATTACTTAAAAAATAAAATGTAAATGGTCTCATTATTCTTGATTTCCTTTTGGATAGGAGATGCACTTAATGTTTCTACGCCTGCGTGAGGATCTCATTGTAGCCAAAGTGGCTAAAGAATATATGGAAGACAACCTGCGAGGTCAAATCCTTTTTATGAAAGAACAAGCCGAAGATGAGCAACACACAAGGGATTCAACTGAACGAATGCTTACGCAGGAGATAGATACTTTAAGAGAAAAAGTGGGTAAGTGGGCTTTTTTTGTTTCTACGAGTGGTGTTAAAATTAGGATGGTGAAGGTGTTCTAGTCATTTTATCTTTAAGGCATTCTGGAAAGTCTAAAGTCACAGTACGAATCAGAGCAACAGCGTCGGATAGATCTGGAGAAGTCGTACCGAGAACTTCAGCAGAAACATACAGATGCTCAGGCAAAACATAGACAAATTATGCATGCACTACAGAAAAGGGTGGAAGAGGGCTCTCAAATCAAGGTAAAACATTTAAAAAATTTCTGGTGAACCCTGACCGTATTGCGCCCTGTAATTTAATTCATTGGTTGATAGGAGAAGCTTGAAGCTGAAATTAGTGAACTGAAGTTGAAGGTGCAAACTCTACAGACCGACCTGGACAATGGAGAAGCTGTTCAAAAGGATTTTGTAAAATTGTCTCAGTCACTGCAAGTAATAAAATGACTACTGGGAACTTATGATGATTAATTAGGAAGATAGTAGCACTATTGGATTATTGTTATTTTCTTTTTCGTCTAGGTTCAGTTGGAGAAAATACGAGAGTCTGAAAAAGAAGTGAGATGGCAACATGAGGAAGATGTTAATGAATGCTCAAATTGCAAACAACCCTTCAATGTTACCAGACGGAAGGTGAGGTAGAAACGTGTATTTGCTGAATACAAATAATCATGTATTTGTGATATTATGTTCTCGTTGTTTGTCGTAGCACCACTGTCGACACTGTGGAAAGATCTTTTGTGGCGATTGTACCTCCAAGTCTGTGAGCAGTGGGCCAAATGGTCGAAGTTCCAAAGTTTGCGATGTGTGTCACACACTCCTTGTACGGGACACTGCTCCGTATTTCAGCACTGAACCGCCACATACACCTGACTGATGCTATATATGTTTGGGAACAACCAGGTTCTTCGATTCTAGTCTGATTTTTTTTCACGAGGGGAAGGAAGAGATATTCTCTACCCTCCTCTCGTGGTGTCTTCCTTTTTACCCTTAGACTTCCTTCCTCTCCGTTTACCAGTTTTATTGTCTGTGAACTAAGAGGGTGGTGTGTACTAGTGGTACCTTTTCTTTTATTGCACCAGAATGGAAGTCGAGAAATCTGGTACAGCTTTATCGCAGCCCCAGAAAATCGGTGTAAAGAGATCCCCCTAGTTCTTTTAATGATGCTCTACTCCATCTAAAAACACGTTATTACTTGGCTGTTTTGACACTTGTTTTATTGTTACACATCTCGTGACCATCAATGAAGAAATGCGAACTTTGATTAAAAGTTAAGATCCGTTTTCAATATCGAATTTGATATCTCTCTCTTTCTCTATCCGGAGGATATGGTATTTCAGTCAATGCATCATTTTTCACCAATGGCCTCCAAAGCGGACCTGTGGACATGAATTTGAAACCCCCATGTTGACCAGTTCTGACCAAATTAGTAGTGCAACCTCTTTAATACCTCACCTTGCTTCATTTATCTGCTGTTTAATACGCTCTTTCAGAGACTGGTTGGTAGCCACCTTCTGACGTTGCTCTAGATCCTGGATGGTTACACGGTACCCCGTGACATTATGGAAGATGCGAATGTGCTTGTCAACAGCGGCCAAGAACCACTTACCATATGGTTCAAACAAGACGACGGAGATTGGAGCTTAACAAGGACAGCAGACATAGAAATAAAGGAAATTACGGCATATGTGACGCAGCACAGTATGGCACTCACCTTGGTTGTCAATGACTTTCTCTTCATTTCCACTGGCCGCGGAGTAGACATAAATCAGAGAACCAGTGGCAATGATGACAACACGCCCATCAGGAGAAAGAGATATCTTTGCAGTGGTTTTGTGATTACAGGGTCTAGTCAACAGCAAGTAAGGCTCTTGACCTTTCTCAAATTCCACTATTAATATAAGAGATATGTCTGTCCCCCATCCATTATCCTACAATGTTCCAAACTGGATATGACAACTGACCTTGGGTGTTCCATAGTTTCCACGATCCGTCTTTGGAAACTGAAGCCATTCTGCGAGAACGGTCCAAAAATGAACTGAAGTAAATGTATTTATTGTAAGGTATGTTTTTCCAGCGGAACTGACCTGGATGAATCATCATTGAAGGCAAAACTTTCTACGCCTGCAGAATGGCCTTTGAGCTCGTATACTCGGCGGACTTCTTTAAACGCTCCTGATTTGTCAAAAAGCACTTGCCAAACTTTAACGTCAGAAGTGAAACCTACAAAGATTGTTAAGAGTCACGGAGGGCAGTAGTAATAATGTGAGAAGAATTTTTATTTACCGCAAGAAGCTACGAAGCGACCACAAGGAGATACACTGGCATAGTAAACATTGAGCTGGCGTGTGTCAAGCGATGTTAGCTTGTCTCCTTTTAGATTCCAGATCACAAGGGAACCATTGTAAGAGCAAGTCATGATGTATTTTCCAGTGCTGGCAACTCCCAATCCGACTAGTTGAACGTCGTGCTGCTGCAGATGAAAATGTTAACAGCCTAATGTCATATTTGTTAATATTCAGAGTGGAGTTTCAATTAGACCGACCGTTGAAAACGTCTTGGCAACTTCGATGTTACGCAAACCAACACTGGGATTACTTTTCTTATTGATGTTGTAGATTTGCACGGCATTGTCCGATTCCCGGCAAATGACAAACGTCCTGCATGGAATTGGAAGTCATGTTTAAATATACAAGAAGCTTTCTGCTGAAGTGGCAATAGAAGAAAAATGACGCACTTGGAATCAGGAGTCCACTTCACCTTCAGGGCATAGTCGCGCTCAATGTTGCCTCGAATAAACCTCGGAGTGTGAAAGTTGCCTTTTAGCTACTGGCTATAATTAGAAAAATCAAGACTGCAAAGAGGAATCCTTTCTTGTCTACTTACTTGTGCTCTTTTTGTGTGAGGTCTTCAATGGTCCATAGCACCACACTTTGGTCTGTAATACCAGTAAGGAATGGATGTTGTGACTCATGATGGTACAATGACAGAGCAGAAGACAAAGGCCCAGCAACCATCCCTTGTTCCAGTATAACAAGATTATCTCAAATGTGGTCTTAATTATGATAAGAGAAAATGGTTGGTGTTGTCGAGATCTCTGAAGTGCCAGCAAGCGCCAAACAGAATGCAACTTTTTATTTTTCGACACTCAGAAAATTATGGTAAAGACTAACAAGTGGACATCTTGTTACGGAACACCACATATTTACTCAAGAAGCACTGCTGAGTCGATCCTAGAAAGCAAGGCGGGGGACAGAGAAGTTTCTCAAGAGGCGGGACAAGGGTGGCAGACAATGGGACCGACACTTTTGAATTTTTAACTATTTAATCAAGAAAATTGGCAAAAAAGTTAAAAAGTATAAATAATCCGCACAGACACGAGCACAATTAAGGAACACAATCACACGTATGTACAATTGGCACGACGTCATCATTGTCTTTAGTTCTAAAAGTCCAGAGTCATAAATAAGTTTTGTACTGGTGCCCTGAAAACGCAAAGTTTGTCTCTCGGGCTTTATATTATAAATCTAATCGTCGTCTTCAATTTTCAAATAGTCATTCGCCTTCAACAAAGAACACGAGGTGGTCGTCCTGAAAGAACTACTGTCTTGCTGTCACATCATCAGCGATAACGTCCCAAGTCCATTTGCAGTTTCCAGAGAACTAACTCCATACAAGATTTGGCATCCTCATGACTACTGTGTCCACTATCCCGAGTCTGTATCTCTTTATGAAGATATGTGCGAACAAGTGATCGCAGTGACCTGCGAAACGGTAGTCCATAATGATGCGGGAAGACAACGGCTGTGTCCACTACCTGAGGATGAAGTAGCCTAAGAGCCCTCAAATCATTTTCCAAACCATGTCCCACTAGAATGGTGTCTGCATTCAGAAGGTTTAATAGATCCTTTTGAACGTCTAGTAACGTACGCGTCACTCCATCCAGGTCCTTGGCGGTGAGGCCACTAAAACGAGTGTTGTAATCAATGATAGGATTCTGAGGTTTTACAAAGGCATCGTAGAGCAGACTGCCGTCTGGGCGTAAGAGTGTCACTCGAGCAACTTCAAGACCAGCTGTGGTGAAGCACATCTCACAATCGAGAGAACACACACCAAAATTTCCATCCATTGGCATGAACAACGTGGGTCTTGTCTCAACAAAGCCATCCAAAAGACCGAAGCACTTGCCTTCACTCACGTGCAACACACCCACTGCGCAGCCCTCAGAATCGCGAGTTTCCGAGCAACAAGAGTAGGTTTCCGTTTGTCCTGAGCGCAACAATTTTCCCCAGTGATACACGCACTTATCTCTAGTGGCGTAATCTCCATTGGCGCTCACTTGAAATTCTTTTCCACACCGACAGCAAGGTCTGGACAGCAATTCCTTGTCATCGCTGGAATCTTGATTACTCTTGGACGCCCTGGGATCCGGAATGTAGGCGATTCCGGGTCGACCTACTACCTTAACAGGATAGCCGTGATTGATGCACTGTTCTTCACTGGACACATAGGCTCTTAAGAGTTGATATAACATAGCTGAAGAGAGACTCCCTACTGATTGTTGGGACCTGCTGTGCCCGTGGATCCCAATGTCACACAGCATGGGAGGACGCTCGATAGATGGTACGTAATACAAGTTTCTTGGAAGACAAAGCATCTTAGTATTGTTGTATCGATTCGTAACGTGATTTCCTTTGGATTTAGATTTCTTTTTCCGGACACGTCCTTTGTTGCAGCCGTCTTTCCACACCCCAGCGTCGCGAGACTCTTTTCGAAAAAGGAGAGAAAAATTCGTTGATGTGCGCCACTGTCTTGTCCACTAAATCCCTCTCTCTCTCTCTCTTTACCAAAAATTTTTTTTTGTTCTGCTTTCATTTACTGCTTCTATTACTGACCTTCCCCCAACCCTTCTATTCTTGCAAATTAATCTACTAAGAACCCCTTTAACGTCCCTTTTGCATCATGCCTAACGCACCCAGACAGCGAGGTAGACTACTACTATTCCCAAAGGAGTTAACCACAGAACATAAATATACAAACATGAGGAACTCACCATCAGCGCATGAGGCCAAATATTTCTTGTTGGTATCGAAGTCCAAGTCCAGGACTGTGCCACCGTGAGCTTTCAGAGTTGTCAACAGCCAAGGATGATTGTAAGTAACTTTAGGAGATTTTCTTTGTTGTTGTTGTTGTTGACGAGCCTTAAACTTGGTCTTTGTTTTGGAAATCTGTCGTTTCTGGTCTGGTGATCCAGGTTCTGTTGACGAGACCATTAAATGACACGTGTTCAGCTTATTATTTGTTATCGTAGTGATGGTGGTCGTGAGAATACTGTGATGTGTCATAGATGTAGATTTCGCCACCGATGTCAACAATAGCGAGGACGAATGCATCAGTCAGCAGCCCCTCCCCCCCCCCCCCCTTCGACACTAGGTGTGTGTCATTGTCGGGATGGCAGTGTGGTATGGTATGTGTACTCATCAATGTGTGCGAGAGAGAGGTCGAAATGAGACAATGGGGATTTGAAATACCACAAATGGAGAGGGATCAATCCCCAAGTTTCAAACATTCCTCATGGCATTGTTTAGGTCGATTTACCTTGATGCGGTTCTATTGATGCACCACTTGTTCACTCTAGTCCTCTCCCCCCCTTTTTTTGTGTGCCCTTGATTTAGTATTAATTCCCCTCCCCCACACCCTCATCTTCCAAGTAAACATTTAACACTGTTTCTATGACCTCTACCATTCCTCCCCCACCTTTGTCCTGCGGCCTCGTTTTGGGTACCCAAAAGTTTCCTCTTTCCCCCCACCTTTTTTTGATCTATTATATATCATTAGCGACAGTTAATGTCAATACCGATTTTCATTAAACATAAGTGTACAACACAAAGGAAGGTGGGACGCTCCCTCTTTTTTTTTCCGCGGTCCACCTTTAATTTTCACCTGTGCGTCGACCTTAGTAATGAGTAAAGCGAGGGCGGGAAAAAAAGTAAGGAAAAGAAAAAAGAATATGAAATCGCCGCTCGTTTATTTTACCTGTAGTTGTGGTTCCTTGTTGATTATCCTGCGAATCTTTGTTACGTTTTTTGGACGACAACCGTAAGTAATTTGTAAATATGATGAGAATAGAAATTGCGACTACTACAGTTGTGGCGATAGTTAAAATGAAAGCTGGCGTAGTAAAGATATTGCTTAAGCTCATGTCTGGTTTCGTCATCTTGTCTTACGAGTACACTTCACGTTTACGCACTCTTCAGTTGAAAGTCACCGTTTTTCCAATAACAACCCTGATTTCCACGAGGTCTTTGCCTATTTTTCCAGCAAAAACCACGTACGTTCATCCCGTTTTCTACTTCCCTCCCTCCATTTCATCCTCCCCGGATATTGCCTCAACCACCAGGATGCGTCATTGGTTCCACGTAAAATCTCGCCACGCCGACATTTTTGTACAGCCTTTGCGTGGCTTTCAATCTATAGCCAATCGGTATTAAGGTGATTGATGACGTTTCGTTCCCACAAACCAATCAGACTGGTCCGCTTGGCAGTGGCGGGAAAAAATTCCCGGCCCCCTTTGGTAACCCCCGTAACTATTCCATGTGACGTCACCGTAGAAGGTCAAAGGCGTTGTTTTTTTTATTCTCTTTTGTAGTTGTTTCGTAATAGTATGATGAAAGATGACGTTGTCCCTTCGCCACCTAAGAAAAACAACCCTATGATAAGCCGATAATGACCTAGTAATCATGTTTGGATTTATAACACGATTACGATGTATGTAACGCTTGTTTTTTTGTTATGTATTGAAGAACGATGACACATAAGTTACAATTGCTCACCTCGACTTTCGAATGTTGTATTCTTTCGAAAGAGCATGTTACTGTATACAGTATATTAAAAGTAGGTATTTTTTAAAACGTAGGTATGTGGATGACACTGAAATTCTCTCATTTGGTGGTAATTTCAAACATGAAGAGAAATTAAATAGTGTTTGTCGGTTTTAATTTGAAAAAAAAAAGTTTCAAAAGACGCGTCTTTTAATTTCTAATTTAGATTTTCGAACACGACCCATCGTAAGAACTAAGATGGATCTGAAGCTCTGATTTAATTATAATTGACATAATTTTGTCAGGAATACTGTCCCCTCTATGTTCCCATCTAACAGAAAACCATATTATTAAGTTTTCACCAAAAATGGTATCCCCCCTTTTCCTGTGTTAAGAGAATAGTTGGAATTCCGACTTCCAGAAGTAATTCTTTTATAATGAAATTACAACTTAACTATTGAATGTTTATTAAAAATTACCCATTTCTCTTAACAATTAAAACATACACCACCTATGCAGCAAACCGGTTAGCGTTGGTAAAGAACGGTAATAATAATAATAATAATAATAATAATAATAGAAAAAAAATCTCCAATTATGAATGAAACGGAGCAGGCACCTATTTTAAAAAAGCAATTAGCATTCTGAGAACTCATCGTCATCTTCATCATACCTTTAACAGTTTTATGGTTAAATTTACATCCATTATTAAAAACAAGGTAATTAAAATCTCACCATGTTGTATTAATTTTCATACCTGTTTCATTCTCCACCGGTTTCATAGGCAGGTAGTCTAATATATATATATATAATCTTATAAACATCTTCATTTAGGTAGTACACATGAAAATTCACAAGGAAAAAAAACAAAAACATGTTAATTGGCACTCTGGATACGGAATTGAAAGCAGATGTGAAATTATATGGCACGTCTACGAGGCAGGTGAGGCGCATGCAAAATTAATGGCAGGAATTCATTTGTGGGTTCCATGCTGAGCAAACCAATAGGATGCCTAAGTCCTGCATTAGAATCCAATTTCTCTGACCGGTTGTTAACATTAATATTAATCCTGTTTGTTCTTCAGGTATATTACTTGCACATCCTGTGTAGGTGCATCGTGTCAATCCCTTTTGAAAAGTAGGTCACTGGCTGACCAGCAGAGAATGGAATGGGGGCAACCTGGCAACGACAGCAATAGCAGCAGAGGTCAGTCGCTTTGGGAAACCAGAAGGCTTCTAAAAATGACACCGAAGGTTAAATGATCAACATATTTGGTGAGGAGGATTCAACAACACTACAGGCATCGACGTGAGCCACCTGTCAACCTTCAGGTCTTTGCCTCTCCTCTCGAATGTTCAACTGTTAGGAAAAGGGAATAGCATAGCGTCTCCAGATGGGATGCAACAGACAAGAAAAGCATCACGTCGTCGTAACACGACAGATGGCGCTGTAAGAAGTAAAGCACCTTGACTATAAGATTGGTGAACGTGAGGGGTGAGTTGGATAGGGAGTTTTTTTTTTTTTGTTACAAAAATGGGACTTCAAAATTGTATATGTATATATTTATATGCTTATGCTGGATCTCAAGAAGGATTTCATGCACATCGTATTGTCCTTGGAGGTTCCCACCCTCCCCATCAACCAAACAACTTCTCGAAGCACATGTGACAATAGGGCTTATCGTTCTGTTCCTTGAAGGTTCCCTTGTTGAGTTGTTTAAGACAGAAGGAGCAAACAAAATGCTCTGGATGGAATTTACGGAACATGGCCGTGATGCAACGCCCGGTGATGGGTTTGTGGCATCCGGCACATAGTGACCCCCTTTTGGCATGGTAGTGAGTCTCACAGTAAGGCATCCCTTCATGATCGAAGAAACTTCCTCGGTTGAAAGGCGTTTGGCAATCCTGAAATCAAAGTAAACAGAAATTACACATAAAATCTCATCCGTTCCACTTTTTTTTTTTTTTTGCTGTCTCCTACCCCCCCTTTTCCCCCATCCCGCGCGCATTCGTACGAGAGGGTGTGCATATTCGTTACTGGACCATGCTTTAGAAACAGATGAAACGTATAAAATGGTTCTTATATTTGGGAAAAAAAATTTGGATGGTAAATTTTTTTTAAAAGTAGATGGATGGATCTAAGTAGGACTCGAAGGTTGAAAGGCTGAACTTTCTCGTCTCTTATAGGATACAAGGATTTGAAGAAAGAGATTGCAGCCAAGTGGAACTCTTGAGTTGTTGTTCCTTTGACGAGACGATGATGGTGGCGATGATGCGGAGTAATGAGAAAAAAAACTAAAAAGGATTTCAAAAATAGGTAATGACGATCGAGTTTCTTTTGGCTATTTTAGGATTTTTGTAAATGTTTGGAACTCAGCCCAATAGTAAGCTTCGTTGCCCCACTACAATTACTTTATCCCACAGTCAGTCCCCCTACCCCCATCCCCCTCGAAAGCGGGTTGATTTAATAGCTGCATTGCCATCAGGAGAAGGAGGAGGAAAACGAGAGTAACGCCGATGACGGCAAATATATCTATTTTAAAGGACTTGTTTCTCAAAGGGATTTGTTTGTGGATACCTTGAAGGAGAAAATGTGGAATGGCAGGATGGGGGGAGGTCATGTGAGGAGGTGGGGGGCTGAGGGGGGACGGTCCTAACGGTGATGTAACTAAAATCTTCCTATTTCTTCTGCGGACATTTATATTTAATATTTTATTATTTTTTTTGTTTTTTTTTTAATTTTGTTTTTAGCATTTTATTTCTAATTAAATCTTACAAGTACATGAAAAACTTGCCACTGTTAGTGAGCGTCCTTTTGGGTGTGTTAAGGGCGGGGTATTAAGTAAAATGTCACAAATTGTTTGTGAGGTATTTTTGTTGGTTTATACAGACACCGGCGCCGTCATTGAGGCACCAGTGCACGAGTATACAAGTGGCTATTGTTTTTGGACGGCAATGTGTTTGTGTACATATATACACGTGGGTACTGGGTTTGACACGTAAAAGGAGGGGGGGGAGGATGTAATTTTTCTTTCTAGGGATGACAGTGGTCGGTTGATGAACATGGGAGGAAGCCAGGAACGTTGCCTTTGTTAAGCAACTTTGCCATTTAAATCGTAGTCAACCTCCCCACAAACTTTTAATAACGGCCTCAGTCTTCCTCCTCCTCGCCCTCGTCAATTCCGCAGCATTTTGCGCATACAGGCTTCTTCTCTATGGCATAGAAGCTTCCGCCCTGAAGTTGGGACTTGCAATCCTGTCGGTGAATTGATAAGAATTAATGAATTTGAGACAGATTTTGAGAGGTGCTGGTGCACTGACACCCGAGGTCCTTTTGCTTCAAATGTGTACACATTGATGTTCCTAAACATTTGAAGTTTGATAAGATAATTAACAACCACATTTTTTTGACCCATCTTACCCTGCATACGAAGCACTCCGGATGCCACTGGGTGTTAAGAGCAGATATGTAGTTCTCCATTATGGGCCGATTGCAGCCTCCGCATTTTGGAGCAAACATCTCAAAGTAGTCATTCTTACAGTATGGCTTGCCATCCTTCTCATGGAAGCCATCTTCTCCAAACTGGTTGCCACATTGGGCGCAGAAGAAGTGCTCAGGATGCCAGGTCTTGTCCAATGCAGATACGCATTTCTGAGAATGATACAAATAGTACAATAAAAAGGATAAGAGGGGGAGGGGGGGGGCTATGATTGGGATGCTAGACGTCTACCACCACTTACATCCAGAATGGGTCCATTGCAGTAGGCACACCGGGGTGAGAAAAGATTGTGATAATCTGTCTCACAGTAGGGTTGTCCATCACGCTCAAAGAAGTTCTTAGTACCAAGTTCCTGGCGACAATGGGCACAAGTGAAGTGCTCCGGATGCCAGGTCTTGGCGAGAGCCGTCACTACCTTGAAGGGGAGGGAGAGAAAGAGACCATATCGTTGATTCCTAAACCTTTTTTCTCCAATGTTGTTAGTAGTAGTGATTTACCTGTCCAACAATTGGCTTGTTGCATGCCGCACAGCATCCTTTCTGGGCCGTATTAATTCCTTGACGGCTCATATCTGACTGAAGAGTCCCCAGCATGGAGTCTAGATGATTATTACTATGTGGTTGTTGTCCACCGGGCTGTCCGGAACTTTTCGGCTTGTTAGGTTTGGCGTAAAGCGAATCGGCTGAGATAGTGGCTTGGCTAGGTGCTGGAGCTGGGTTCACCTAAAGAAAGTGAAAAAAAAAAAACCAAGAGATAGACTGCAATCGAGGATGTCTTGAGGCGAACTGTAGCAGCAGGAAGTGACAAGTGACGGCTGGGACTTGTAGATACTTTCGGACTTGTAGATTTAGACAGATGGGATAATCCCTCAAAAGATATTTTAGACATTGTCGTCCTCTAAATTCCCCGCGCTCTAAAAGCAGATGACCTGAACCCTTCCGCTCCCCGCCCCTGGTATCACTCCCACCTGGATTTCAACTTGTCTTCCGGGAAAGGGAAAGGAAGGAGTCATACTCCGTAATGACAGGTCCACTCCACAATTGTTGACGGTTCCCTCAGCTGTGCTAGCACCTTATATGTATGCGCTCTGAAGTTGAAAACCCACCCTTGATGTTTCCGACTTCTTCTCGAAGGCTGCCGGCCTAACGTCTAGGAGTTCGTGCTCACGTATCGTTTCCGATTCGTGGCGATGCCTTCCACTGCTCAGGGCGAGTCTGACTCGAAGTGGCAGCAGCAGTAGTTGTAGTCAACAGCGTAAGACAAGGAGAGAGAGAGAGATAGCTACATCCCATCCAGAGACCAAAAAAAGGCCGCAACTGACACGGGTAGTGCGCAAACTTGGGCCCACTCGAACTATTTTTAACAGCAGTATTATTCTTATTCCACTTTTGAGAGAGAGAGAGTCGGTGAGATTGAGATCTGCCATAACTCTCCCATTTGCGGGCTCGTGTCCCATATTTTGTAAAAATCCTACGAATCTCTGGCTCCAACTCCTATCTCTCTCGTTCTTATTTTCGTTGGCACCAATAGCATCCTAGTAACTTGACCTCTGACCTCCACATATGAATGACAACCATTTTCCAAGGGTAATCCATATTAAGATGATGGGGTAGTCGGCGGGGGATGTTAGATGAGAGAGAGAATCTTGGATCGATCCCTCGGTGGGATGAAAATTCCGCCTACTTCCTCTTTCACTCTTGTGTTTTTTTTTTTAGGGAGCGATTTTATTTCGCACCCTCTAGTGAATGCCAAAACAGCACTTTCTTTCTTTCATAATGGTTTGGTACGTCAAGATAACCCGTGGGGGCCAAACTTCATGGGAGTGAATGTCACTGTCGCTTTTTCTGAGGACCCCCTTTTATGACTGCATGTCTGTCTCCTTCCCCACAGGCGCATTTCTATTATACCAACAATTACATAAAGGTTACTGGTACTTTCTGACGGAGGAGGGTAAGGGGGTCCCACCAGGCGAGTAAAACAAAAGGAAGTCCTACCTTGAAGTCGGACAAGGATGCCATAAGGTCGTCGAGCTCTCTGGTAGCTGATGAGGCTGAAGGAGCTTGACTAGGATGACTAGTGACCGGTGATAGTGGATGATGTTGCGTTGTCTTGGTCGTAGTGATGGTCACTGTCTGCCGCTCTGGATTCCTGTTGTGGTATCCACAGGGCCACAAACACACACACAAGCACAATAAATTTTTTTTGGATAATCCAAGTGCACATATCCGAAATTTGCGATTAATATTCCAGTGATTTTAAAAACCGGAGAGAGTAGTGGTTGCAGATAGATGGACGTTGTCGGACATGTACCTGGTTCTTCCAGCTGGTACTGCGCTCTGCAATTCATCCAGGAGGCTTTCCACGGTTGGTCGCATGTCTTGAAGGCCTCCGCCGCTTCCGGAACTGCCGGTGGGAGAGAGGCTCCTGTATCGGATCGCGGGACCATTGGTGCTACTAGGTGATCTCGGTGATCTTGGTGATTTGGGAGATTCCGGCACTGAAAGATGGGCAAAGATCCAACTGGTAAGGGGAGAAAACTGTGACTGCTTTCATTCTTATTTTGAAGAGGGGCCAGATAAATCCAGGCCGCCCTCCCCTCACCTTTTCTGTCGGTGTAAGTGTTGTATTTCGAAGTGCTGAGGTCTTCTAAGAGGGTATCCAACTCCGACAGGTTGCTATCCAACGTCGGAGATGGCCCAGGTGGGTTATGGCGGTAGGTAGTTGTGGTGGTAGTAATGGTCACTTCTTTCATGTTTTGGGGACTGGACTAAAGATAAAGAGAGTAACGGATGATATGTTGGAGTGAGGAAAAGTTAAAAGTCAAAATGAATGGGCTCCTCTTGGCCAATGATGGATGACAGGCACAGGTTCTGGAGTTCAGAAGTGAATTTGACGAGGGAGTTCTTTGCTGGTTAAAAAGAGTCTTGATGCTCACCGTGATTGTGGGATCGTCCCTATAGTACTTGATGTCTGTAGAGATGGGTTGCAGGTTGTTAAATTCTGTAGTGTAGGGGTGATGGGCGTGGTTGGACTCTGGTCCTCCGGTCTTCAGGTGGGATGTCGTCGTCTGCAGATCTGCTAATAATGCATCTATAAAGAGAAAAAATAAGCATAGATCCAATATATTTTATATATGTGATAAATAGTGGCTGCTAGTGTGTTGTGTGCCACCGCCGTTTACTGACCACTGTCACCCCGTTGGTCAGTGGTCCCACCCGAAATAATGTGATGAAGATCTTGTATGTGTATTTCCCCCCCCCCTCCTCCTCCTCACCTCCCCTGAGTTCGTTGTCCCAACTCTTTCTCTACTGGTCTTACAAGCTGTTGAGAAAGAGAGTACAAGCACACACCTGGGACGTTGGTCTTAGGGTGGACATGCAGTCGAGGTGGGTCAACGGTTTTGCAGCTCAACAAAGTTACATGCCAGTCCGATGTCCGTTTCGTCTTTCACTATGTTGTAGGCTCGGCCCACTTTCGGAAAGCGAAAGAGTAACAGAGTGATGTTGAACACACACAGCCACTTCCATATAAGGCTGTCGTTGAACGACGTGGTTGAGGGTCGTAGGTGTTTCTAAGGGGAGGACACCCTAATCCACCCTCAATCGGTACCAACCACATAAATAAAAAAAAAAACAAGAACTTACAAGAGGCTACAGGCGGGAGTGGAGGAAGGGGAGAGCTATGTGGGTCGTTAGGTCACCGCATACGTCACACTTATGCAACAACTGTCTCTAGTGGCACAGCATGATATTAGGACGCGAGAGAGAGAGAGAGGAGTACTCTCCACTTGTTGGTGGCAAGCCGATTACTGTTCAGTCTGTCTTTTCAGCGGTCAGTTGATAAGGTGATGAAGGGGGTGGAAGGGTTATGGCATGTGTTTTGTTCAGGGACGTCAATCAATCGGACACACGTGGTGTGTAGTTTGGGGTGGAACGTGTAGGGTGGATATTCTGTATTTACGATAAGTATATAATACGTGCCTGTGAGTGTGTTGTGTGTGTGTGTGTGGGAGATGATTTCAGGAAGTGTGGGGTAGAAGCTCCACCCACTTGTATACTTTTCCTCCCCATCCTTGTCACTACTCAAGTTTGACGCCCACGCACTGTAGCCCTCCCAGTAAAACTACATTTTTTTGTCAGCTCACACACCGCCCCATAAATATATCATTCAAGGCCTTTTCACGTGATGGAGAAAGAGAGTGACTCCAAAGTAAACAGAGTCTTCCTCTCTCTCTCTCGCTTTTCTTGATAACTGCCTTATCAAACGCTTTCCTACCGTGAGCAGGACTATCTTGCTGCTAGAGGCACACCATATTTTTGCCTGAGATAATTAAAATTTCTGCAGATTTTTGTAGGAAAAAAAAAAGAATACGTTCACATTTCCGGTTGAAGGAAATGTATATGTTTGAAGGAGAAAAATATAATTATCTCTACCAAAAATCAAGAGAGGCAGCTTTCTTTACCCATCCTTGAGGCTCTCTCTCTCTCTGTGACATAGTAATGAGGCACATAGGGCAATTCACAAATGATCATCAATGAACCCCGTTTGAAGCAGCTGCTTTTGCATGCATGAGTGCTGCTTCCTCGATTCACCTCTTACCCTCTTCTACATTAGGTATTCATGGGTGAGGAATTTGGTTCTTCCTTCTCCTCCTCCTCCTCTGTCAAAATTTTTTCTTGTGGAGGCGGTGCCAGGTGTAGGATGCTTCATGTCTCTCTTCAAGATGATGGTGGTGGTGGTGGTGTCAAAGGGTTTGGCACCTGTCCACAATATGTTCATAAATACATGTCAAATGGCTACTTACATGCTGGGGCCGGTACGACTTTTTGCGCCTGATACAACTGGTAAGGCTTGTACATATCCAGGTTGGGTGTACGACTCATGGTAACAGATGGTGGTGTTAAGCACTCGTTTAGACACACACACAGACCCCCTCCCTTCACCTCTTCAGTTCTTCAGACTCAGGTTTTTCAGCGGATCACCCCTCCCAATTTTGATGAAATTTCTTCTTAATTTTGACAACAATTATTTTGTGGTGTAATTCTTGATTGCTTTTTCACTACTGACTATATGTACTTGCCAGTGATATAACTCTTCCGAAGTGTAGTGGACCCTACTTTGTACCAAGTCAAAATTTTGGCAATTTGTCAGCGGAAGAGAGAAGGGAAAGGGAAGAGGAATGGGTTGGAAGATTTGGATGGGGTGAAGGAGAAAGTTAGTTGGTCGATTTGTGCTACTCTCGTCGTCATCGTCGTTGTTTCTTGTAAATATTTTTTTGTGCATGTCTTTTTTTTGCCTTTGTAGTTGTGGGAACAGATCATTGGAGCTTCCTTTCCCCCCTTCCTCTTGAAAGGGGTGCGATTATGTCCCGGGACTGCTTTAATAAGTGAAGTGGAGCTATTCATTATTTCTTTCTCCTTCTCGATCTTCTTCCTCCTTCCATCTCGACTCTCCGCCTCTTTCTCTGTCCCCCTTTTATTACTTGTTTATGGGGGGGGGAAGGTTTTAGTCCCGTTTAGGTCTTCTCCACCCCCTCCATTCCTTGCTTGTTACTTCTTCCTCCCCTTTAATTTTTTACCTCATTATCTTCGTCACATCCCTTTGAAGAAAATGTGGACAACGCCTAAATGTTGGCGTAGAGCCAGCCAGACTACTGGTTGCTTACTCTCCAGTTCCTGGTTACTCCTTCTGCTGCTACTTAGGTTTACAACCTACACTTAAGATGCAAGTGATGGGATGCGAACCCATGACAGATGTTAAAGAGTCGGCGTAAAGTCACTAGATGGCGCCATGTATCATCCATCATCTTGGTCAATAAGACTAGTTGAATGGCGGCGGCGAGTTAAGGTAGAGAAAGCGCTCATGATTCGTACGTTAAGAGATTTGTTGCTTTTCTCTCTCTCTCCTCCTCCGACTTATTTATCGGGTTGGGGGGTGATAGTGTGTCCTTGAAAAATGTTGGGCCTGGGTTTTGTTTTTTGCGTTGAGTTGCCTCTTGGAGCAGGCATACACATACTATGTCAATGTTGTTGTCGTATTTGGTCGATTTCGCGTCTAGGTGCGAGTTAAAAGAAAAAAGGCGGGTTTAAAACGTGATGTAGAGAAAAAGTAAAAGTTGTGTAAAGAATATCAGCTTATTGAAATGTTTAATTTGAGTATCCTTTCTTGTCAGTACACACGTTAAGCGAATAACCTGAAGCCTGAATAGGAAAAAAAAGCCGCATGCTCCTGTAAATGACTTTGATGACGGCTCAACATTATGACAACAACAAAGTACGCAGTATTTTTGTGGAATTATTATACTAGCATGCAAACAAAACATTATAATAGTGTGCAATTTAATATATTGGTTTGATAATTATTATTATATTATTACTCACCGAGGTCGTCCATCTCCGTAATATGTGTTTTTTTTTTTCGGCGGCTGTCTCTCTATGTTATGTCTGAACCACTGGGAGTTCGCTAACGCTTATCCAAATTTAAGGAAAGGCGGGTCGCACAATGTGGAAAATATATTTTTGTTTTCTATTGTTTTCACAATTCGTGGGCTGAAATCACAACAGGATGAAACGTAAAAAAAGTATGTGTTAATTCCACGAATTCCTTTACAGGAAAAAGCCGTGGAAGTGGTAGTCGAAATCGCCGTCCAACGGCGTCACTCGTTTTGTTACTCTACGGTGGCGACTGGTCGTCAATGACGTAGGCGTTAGACTGTTGTAGGGAATGTTGATGCATTCGAATAGGTGGTGGGCATGGTGAGTGCGCAGGTTGATGTGCACTTACCGAGGATGTGAACTACGTAGCCTCTCCACCCCGCCCTCTGGCTACTAGTTTTGGAAATTTCCTGTCTGGAACAGTGGAGCGTCACTTCAATGGGAGCACCTGCTTCCTTATTTGTAATTCGTATTGTCGACTGTGGAGGCGCTGTGGTCATTATCAAATCACATTGCATCGTATCAGATCGATCTCAATCATCATTACGTATTTTTGTCATTAAAACCACGTGCTAGAGATTCTTCAGTTTGACCTTGTGACCTCAGATAATTTATGCATGCTATTCAGCGGAGGTTAAGCTTGAAAATACAAAGTCCAAATTCATCAGCTTCAGACAGCATATATATAGAGACATGCATGGGTCTTTGTTTCATTGTTATTTGAGAGGTTGGTTGCTTCCAGAGTGAGTAGAGAGGTTGTCTTCAATGAGGTATGACTGAGGCTTGCGGACGTCGGTGGTCTCCTGTGAGGCATGACTGAGGCTTGCGGACGTCGGTGGTCTCCGGTGAGGCTTGGCTGAGGCTTGCGGACGTCGGTGGTCACCTGTGAGACATGACGGCTGCTTGCGGAGGTCGGTGGTTTCTGCAAGACATGACTGCTGTTAGCAGGCAATGACCACACATTAAATCATAGTTTTTCACCATCAAATAACAAGAGAACTTCTCCAGTTCCCACCGCTTTTTGTTATTGTCATGTCAACTTCATGCAGGAAACTGCGGCATTGGCACTGCACTCTACAGGGTCACATGGCACAGGCCCTGAGTCACATCACCCTGCGACGTAACATGCGCAACTACATACTATCGTGTGACCCACAGAAATTTATAGTGAGTCACCGTCGGTTACTGCATCTTATTTTGCCCTTGCCCTAATTTTATGCTCATAACAGAGCTCCACGGGCCGGATTATGACTCCCTGCGGGCCTCATTTTGGCCATCCCTGATTTGAACCTTGGGCTGTTGTTTCATATGAAGTTGTAAATGTATGTTGCAATGTTGGCTCCTCCAGTTTTGTGTGATGTTTTACGTTTGGAAATAACATATGTAACTCCAGTACAGTAAAACCCCGCTATAACGAATTTGTAGGGGATTGCAATCACATTCGTTATAGCCAGGAATTCGTTACAACCAGGAAAGCTGTTTTTAACCCCAGATAGTTAACCGGTAGTCTGTGATACTACCCCAAATATCAAGAAATTGTGGTTTTGGTATTTCTGCAAAACATTTGGTGTCTAATTTTTGTCTACCTTCGTATTTACCCCAATGAAACATTTCTGCATGTTTTTCTTACTATTTTAATGTCTGTTGATTTAGTTTTCTTACAGTTAGTATTCTCCCAGACTACTGGTTAGCTGTAATGACTGCCCTTAAGTAATGAAGGGCAGTCAATTCTTGAGGAGTGCAGGTTATTAGGTGTTGGAAACAGGAATTCATGTAGGAAGTAGATAGGTAAGTAGACTGGGATTTGGAAGAGACAGCTGATGCAGTGAAATGGGCTGACAGCTTCACCAGAAAAATTAGAAAATTTGGGGAAGCCATTTTAGGTGAGGCTAGAGTAGAAGGTACACTCCAGGGCAGGCAGACATAGTGGTGGAATAATGCAATAGTGGCAGCCACCAAAAAATAAAAGGCTGCATTCCATAGGTGGATGGAGATAGGAGACTATGATTCTAAAATATGCTACAGGCAGACCAAGGCCACAGCTAGGAGGATCATTTCTTTGGTCATACACTAGTAGTATGAGGTCCTCTATGATAGAGACAAAGGGAGAAATGAAGGAAGAATATAGCCTGGCCAAGACCAGGGATAGGGCGATTAAAGATTTACCCTGAGCCATAACAGTGAAGGATAGAAAAGGTAGTCTTGTTTCATACTTCTGAGGTAAAGGAGTGGGGAGAGTATTTCTCCAGTCTATCTAATTCCTGCAAAGGGTAATTCCTGCATATGGTAATGGCGGGATGAATGGGGGATCATGGGGGAGATAGGCAGGTGGGTAGGGCTAGAACCTGCATACCCGACCCTGCCACAGGCGGGATAAGAGTTTGGTGGCGATGATGATGATGAGAAAATCAACGTTTCTAATATCATCAGCCATTTGTGCATTCTGCCCTAGTAAAATAAAAAGTATGACAAGGCATTTCTGTAAGTGGTGTTCAATTCAATATGTGGTGACCATTGAGTGGAAGTTTGTGTTAAATCCATAAATAAAAATTATTTATAAGGTCCATCCATCATTCGTTATATCCAACCAAATTATCCAAACTTTTATAACTTTTCATCGTTATTACCAGGAAATTCGTTATATCCAATTCATTATATCCGATATTTTTAATACACAAACTCCTATCCTTTTGCCGGGACCTTGGAAACCATTCGTAACATCCAGGAATTCGTTACATCCGAGATCGTTATAGCGGGGTTTTACTGTATATGCATCACTGTAAGAGCAGGGGTTATGTTGGCCAATAACGCTTTGTTAGCCGAACACCATTTGCCAAAAAATTGTGCTTCTGTACCCATCTTATCCCTCTGAATGGACATGAGTAATACAATGGACAATGTTTTTCCACAGCCGGTTGCCACCAAAGCTGCAACATCATCATGCCCTTATCCCGCCTCCACTCCTGTCTATTTCCCACCAGGTCCCTGTCCACCCCACGCACTGCCATGTCCTTTTGTACCACCTGTTCCTACGTGCACTTTGGTCTTCCATTTCCCTTGGTGCTCCCAACCACCTGCAGTCTCACAATGGACCTAATTAGTTCCGCCTCCTCCTTCTCATCACATGCCCATACCACCTCAACCTGTTCTCCCTCATCTTTTCAGTAATGTTTCCCCACCCCCCAGACTACCTCTAACTTCATCGTTTTGGATGCTATCAGCTGGCGACACCCCACACATGAAGTGCAGCATTCGCATCTCGGCCACTTCCATTCTCCTTGCTTGTTTACTTTAATTCAAGAAAAGAAATTAGGTTTGTGGCTGGGCAGGAAATATATTATTTCTTAAATTTGGCCCACCTGCTGAAAAGGTTGGCCACCCCTGCTCTAAATGTTGCATTTACTGCATTTGCTTCAAGATTGTCGCATAATTTGTGTCTTTTGCATACCGAATCACTCCTGCAACTTAAATCCACACTTTAGAATTAGGAAGTGAAGCTGTAATTTGGCTGCGTCAAAAATGTACTTTTGAGATTTAATCATCATCATCATCTCACCCTCCTCCCGCCTGAGGCAGGGTCGGGTCTGCGGGTTCTGATCCTTCACTCCCACGTATCCCCCACCAGATGCCCATCCACCCTGCACGCCTCCATGTCAAGGTGCCCATCCACCCTGCAGTCCTCCATGTCCTTCTGCACCACCTGCGTCCACGTCCGTTTTGGTCTGGTCCAGTCCCGTAATGGCCCTATATGCTCCTCCGCTCCCCGCTTCATAACATGCCCATACCACCTCAAACGAATCTCCCTCATCTTTTCTGCAATGTCCCCCCCCTCCCAAACTACCTTAGGATTCTGTCAGCTCTTGACACCCCACTCATGTAGCGCAGCATTCGCATCCCTGCCACTTGCATTTGCCTTTCATGGTTCTTCCTAGCTGCCCAAAACTCTGAGCCATATAACATAGCGGGCCTAACGACAGTTTGCCCTTCAACTTAATTGGGACCCGTCGGTCGCACAAGACCCCTCTTGCCTGTCTCCATTTCTGCCATCCTGCCTTAATCCTGTGTGTCACATCCGAATCTATCTCGCCATTGCTCTGGAAAACTGATCCTAAATACCGGAACTCCTGCACCTCTGGTATCTTCTCATCCCTACAATGGATCCTATCCTCTTGTCCCTGGCCACTGAAATTGAAAGCTAACTTTTGAGATTTAATAAATTATTAATTTATTATGATGTCAAAACGACTTAAATCTATACTATACAAACAAATTATGGGAGCGGTGAATTGCGTTGGACACACCAGTTCTCGTCCGATCACTGAAGTTAAGCAGTGCAACCCCAGCTAGTACTGTCATGGGTGGCCGCTTGGGAAAACTGAGTACTGCTAATACCCAAAAGTCGTCGCATTAGTGTAGTGTCTGTGCAGTCTCTGCATAAGAACTATGCTGTGGACGGGGCTGAGGGCTGTAATGACCTTTGTAGTTGAAGGGTCCTAAAACACCAACAAACAACAACAAACAAATTATATTGCTACACAAAATATCACCAAAGGAGAAAGGACCAGGAGGGACACATCAGCCCATGCATGGCTCAGGTCTGCGGTTTACTGAAAACAATAGCCCCTAAAGTATGCCTTACCAAATATAGGAAATAAGACAACGTTGATCGGTGTATAGGTTTGTGATATCACTTGCTATGCCCCGAGTTATGGCTGTTCTTGCCCCCTGTTTTCTGCCGGAAACCTTCGACCTGCAAGGCAAGTTTCGGATTCTCCTCCTACTCTGAAACTTTAGTTGTAAAATTTGGAACAAGTGGCCCAAGGCTAACTTATCATTGAGGCACATGAGTTTGGTCTACGAAATGAGATCATCATAATCACTTCAAACCGCTTTCCCAGCGTAAGGAAGAAGTTGGTAAAAAAAAAGAAGAGAAATGAAGCGCACATCAACTGGGATTTGATCCCAAAGCACATCATGCAATAGATTTGTAGCCAAGCGCCTTACCAACTATAGCATTACTTTGCTGTTTAGTTCCCATACTCAAACGTGGTGGCGCTCATTTTAGGTTGAATTTCTCAACCTTAGGTGTCGTTTCGTTAATGTATACCGGTATATGTTCTGTGGTCTGGAAAAAGAAGGGTAACGTACAACCGATATTTTATTATGGTCTTGCCCTGTTTTTGGCACCGTTTAATCGCAGAAAATTTATGTGGAAAAAGAGAGACAGACATCTTAGTACGTGTGACATATATTGTGTGGTGGCATTTTTTGTCTTTTTTTAGGTATGCACTTGGAGTTTTCAGAAATGGAACGATGTCGCCTTCGTTGTCTGCTGATCGTAGGATTTGCAATGAAATACTTGAAGTGACGATTGACTTAATGTCACTGCCCGCCTCTGTTGAATCAATTTGTTAATCTTGAATATAATATGTTGTTGTTTTGCGACGTATATTTAGAAGAATATTTGTTGGGTTCCAGAACTTGATCACGCTACTGTCGTGTCTTACAAAAATAGCACTTGCTACCATGGTTGGCCACATGTTTTACTTCTGCTGCCAATTTGTACAGATTGCGGATTATTAATTTTTACGTAATTTGCACTTATAGTTTCTCATCTTTATCATAACTGTGGTTGCTCTTAGAAGATGTTCGCCAATTTCTTTAGATCCTGGATTATATTCCATCTGTCTTAAAATAGAGTCGATTTCTCAGCATCAGTACAGGTTATTCCAGTTTGTGATTGGGTGAGATTTTCTTCAAATAAGAAATCGTTCGCCTTTCTTTTGTATTAAAATGTTTGAATTTTCAGAAATTGCTACTACTGATTATTTCCGACTTTCTAACAATTACATCCATTCATCCATTTTCTAATCAGATTATATAAAATTTGGGTTTTCAGGTTTCTTTTTACAGCCAATTGCTTCTCGTTGTTTCAATCCCACTCAGTCAAGTCTGACCTGCCCTGGTTGGAAAATTTCTTACCACTTTAATTGACAATTTTTTTTAACTAGGTGAACTAAAATTTTAGAAAAATGTTTGTTGGTATTATTAGTATAATTCCCTTATTTAATGTTAAATATTTCAGAATACTAGTGCTGTTGTACATGATATGAAGTACGAGTGTAATTTTAAAATAACCTTTAGCTCCATGATGTAAAAGACTGATATCTGCTATTTGGTCTTCTGGATTTGTTGATTGCAGCATTTCTTGGGAGGATAGATTCTGTTTATTGTAGGTTAAGACGCCAAAAATAAATTTTTGATTTAGCTTCCTTAACCCTAGATTACAAACTTGTACTATCATAAACCCATAGTGTGGTAAACTAACAAAATTTAACACAGTATGCAATTTTTGAACAGTTTTGTCACCAAAAGATTTAATCAACATTATATTGAAATAAAACACGTAACGTTTTGTAATTATTCCTTTTCATAACACTCAAAACATACGTTTCTCTGATGGTATCCACAGATGGTCCTAGAACACAATGGGCATGAATATCTTGTCATGTGATGAATCTGGTAAGGGCAAAAGCAACAAATCCTTCTTTTCCCACATTTTGAAGGTCCAGGTGATTCATCTGCAACATTTTCTTTTAATATTTCTGAAATCATGACTGAAGTTCAGGATTTCAAAAATTCTCAAGATTAAAAATACCTCAACATTCCAAAAATCTCAAGATTCCAAAACATCTCAAGATTCTGGAAACACATTTCTGAAAAATCTCAAGATTCTCAACCAGTCAAGGGACCAAAAAAAGGTAAGATTCCCCCCAAAACGGCAAGATTCCCTAAACAGTCATGAATCACAAAACAGTCAAGATCCCCTAATCATCATCATCTCACCCTCCTCCCGCCTGGGGCAGGGTCGGGTCTGTGGGTTCTACTCCTCCACTCCCGCCTATTCCTCACCAAGTCCCCCTCCACCCCGCACCCCTTCATGTCCCTTTGCATCAATTGCTCCCACGTCCGCTTTGGTCTTCCTCTGGTGAACCCAACCACCTGCATTCCAATAATGGACCTAATAAGCTCCTCCTCTCCCCTTCTCATCACATGCCCATACCACCTCAACCGGTTCCCTCTCATCTTCTCCGCAATGTCTCCCACACCCAGGCTACCTCTAATGTAGTCGTTTCTAATTCTGTCGGCCACATCGCATCTCGGCCGCTTGTATTTGCCATGCATGGTTCTTCCTAACTGCCCAAAACTCTGACCCATACAGCATAGCTGGCCTAACGACGGTTCTGTAAACCTTACCCTTCAACTTTATTAGGACCCGGCGGTCGCACAGGACCCCACCTGCATTAATCCTATGGGTCACATCAGAATCTATTTCCCCATTACTCTGCAAAACTGAGCCTAAATACCGAAACTTTTGTACCACTGGAATCCTGTCTCCCCCACGATGAATCTCACCCCCTTGCCCCTGGTCACTAACAACAACAACATCCCCCTGGTCACTAACAACAACAACATCCCCCTGGTCACTAAAATTGAAAGCTAGGTACTCTGTCTTCTTCTTGTTCACCTTAAGACCCCCACTTTCCACTGCTGTCTTAATGCCCTGTAGGCCCTTTTGTGCATCCTCTTTGGACTCCTCCAGCCTTCCCACATCATCAGCAAATACCAGGCACTGAGGAGCCCATTCCCCTACTCCTGTCAGCAGCTCATCCATTACCAGAGTAAATAAATATGGACGAAGTGTCGACCCTTGATGCACACCAACCTGCACGTTGAAAACAAAAAGATCCCCTAAAATGTCAAGATTTCCAAAAAGGCAAGATTACCAAAGTCAAGAATCCCAATAGGTTAAGATTCCCTAATGAGTCAACATTCCCAAAAAAGTCAACATTCCCAAAAAGCCAAAATTCCCAAAAAGTCAAGATTCCCAAAAAGCCAAGAAACCCCCCAAATTAAAATTCCCTAACCTAAGAGCCAAGAATCCCCAAAAGTTAAATTCCCAAAAACGTCAAGATTCCCAAAAACATCATGATTCCCAAAAAGAAAAAATTTCCCAAAGCGTCAAGATTACAAAAAAGTCAACAGTCACAAAAAAGATTCCAAAAAAGATAACATTCCCAAAAAAGTCAAGATTCCCGAAAAAGTCGATTCCCAAAAAGCCAAGAATCCCCCAAAATTAGAATTCCCTATACTAACCCAACCTAACCTAAAAGCCAAGAATTCCCCAAAACTGAAAATTTCCAAGTCAAAATTCCCAAAAAAAAGTCGATTCCCAAAAAGTCAACATTCCAAACGGCATAACCTTCCCAAAAAGCCAAGAATCCCCAAAAATTAAAGTTCCCCATACTAACCCAACCTAACCTAAAAGCCAAAAATCCCCAACACAAAATTTCCAAAAAAGTCAAGATTCCCAATAAGCCAAGAATCCCCCAAAATTAAAATTCCCTAACCTAACCCATCCTAGCTCAACGCAACCTAACCTAACACAACCTAACTCAACCCAACCTAACCCAAACCAAACTAACCCCACCTAACCTAAAAGCCAAGAATCCCCAAAAGTTAACTTTCCCAAAAAGCCAAAAGTCGAGATTTCAAAAATGATAACATTTCCAAAAAAGCCAAGATCCCCAAAAAAGTCGATTCCCCAAAAGCCAAAATTCCCAAAAAGTCAAGATTCCCATAAAAGAAAAACATCCCAAAAATTCAAGATTCAGAAAAAAAATAACATTCCCAAAAATCCAAGAATCCCCAAAACTTAAAATTGCCAAAAAAGTCAAGATTCGCAAAATGTCGATTCCCAAAAAAGTCAAAATTCCCAAAAAGTCAAGATTTCAACAGGGACAACATTCCCAATCAGCCAAGAATCCCCCAAAATTAAAATTCCCTAAACTAACCCAACCCAAAATGAAAACATAACCTTACCCAACCTAATGCAACCGAACGTAACCCAACCTAACCTATAAGCCAAGAATCCACAAAACGTAAAAATCCCAAAAAAGTCAAGATTCCCAAAAAGCCAAAGTTCCCAAAAATTCAAAATTCCCAAAACGCCAAAATTCAACCAAATTGTCAAAATTCCAAATAAGCCAACAATCCCCCAAAATTGAAATTCCCCAACCCACAACAACCCAAACCAACACAACACAACCTAACCTAACCCAACTTAGACCAACACAATCCAACCCAACCCAAACCAACACAACCTAACCCAAAACAATTCAACCCAAACCAACACAACCCAACCTAACACAACCCAACCCAGCCTAACCCAACCCAAGCCAACACAACCAAACCAAAGCCAACCTAACCCAACTCAACCCAACCTAACCTAAACGCCAAGAATCCCTAAACTTAAAATTCCCAAAAAAGTCAATTCTCAAAAAGCCAAAATTCCCAAAAATGTCAAGATTCTGAAATAAGCCAACACTCCCCCAAAATTAAAATTCGATAACCTAACCCAAACCCAACCTAACCAAAACTAACCCAGCCATACCTAACCCAATGTAATTGAACCTCACCTAACCCAACCTAATCCAAACTAACCCAACCTAATCTAACCACCTAATTATTCCGAATTAAAAACGATTTTCTGAATTTTGGGAAAAATTTTGTCAGGCTTTTGAAATTTTGGAAATTTTTTTTTCAATTCTCTCAATATTTAAAACATTTATTTTTCAATTTTCTTTTTTTTTCAATATTTTTTGAAATTGTTTTTTAATTTTCTTAATTTTGGGAAATTTTTTTCAATTTCCTTAACTTTAGGAAATTGTTTTCAATTTTCTGAATATTGGGAAATTTTTTTTTCAATTTTCTGGATTTTGGGAAAAAAAATTTCAGTTTTCTGAATTTTAGGAAAATTTTTTTCAAGTTTCTGAATTTTGGGAAATTTTTTTTTAGAATTTCTGAATTTTTGGAAAAATTTTTTCACTTTTCTGAATTTTTGGAAATTCTTTTCCATTTTCTGAATTTTCGGATAACTTTTTTCAATTTTCTGAATTTTGGGGAAAATTTTTTAAATTTTCTAAATTTTGGGAAAATTTTTCTCAACTATCTCAATTTTTGGAATTTTTTTTATCAATTTCCTGAAATTTTCAACATTTTTTTTAAACCAGGTCCCTGAAACAGACTGAACGTGAAAATCTCATCATTGAAACTCACAGAACATAAAATCTGGTACCTGAAACTGAATGAAACATGACAATGTGCTCCCATAACTGACTGAACATGACAATGTGCTCCCATAACTGACTGAACATGAAAATCTGGTCCCTGAAACTGACTAAACATGAAAATCTGGTTCCTGAAACTGACTAAACATGAAAATCTGGCCCCTGAAACTGACTAAACACGAAAATCTGGTCCCTGAAAATGACGCAACAGAAAATGAGGTCCCTGAAACTGACTCAACGTGAAACTCTGGTCCCAGAATCTGACTGAACATGAAAATCTCGTCCCTGAAACTGACTAAACACAAAAATCTGGTCCCTCAAAATGATGCAAAATGAAAATGTGGTCCCTGAAACTGACTCAACATAAAAATCTGGTCCCTGAAACTGACAACATAAAAATCTGGTGCCTGAAAATGACAACATGAAAATCTGGTCCCTGAATCTGACTGAACATGAAAATCTGATCCCTGAAACTGACTGAACATGAAAATCCAGTCCCTGATACTGATTGAACATGAAAATCTGGTCCCTGAATCTGACTGAACATGAAAATCTGGTCCCTGAAACTCACAACATGAAAATCTGGTCCCTGAAACTGACTAAACATGAAAATCTGGTCCCTGAAAATGATGCAACATGAAAATCTGGTCCCTGAAACTGACAACATAAAAATCTGGTCCCTGAATCTGACTGAACATGAAAATCTGGTCCCTGAAACTGACTGAACATGAAAATCTGGTCCGTGAATCTGACTGAACATGAAAATCTGGTCCCTGAAACTGACAACATGAAAATCTGGTCCCTGAATCTGACTGAACAGGAAAATCTGGTCCCTGAAACTGACAACATGAAAATCTGGTCCCTGAA